>JAUYWV010105942.1:0-12988 GCA_032274565.1 Nematoplana nigrocapitula
TAAACATCAGTTTAATCTTGGGCGGTTGAACTTAACTCATTTTAAAATAAAGATGAGTCGATTCGTCAACCGCCCCTCTGTCCATACGGTCGTGGACACCCTTAGAATGATGTCGAAGAACTAGAAGGCTCTGGTTGTCTGGGAGGAGCCGGAGTCGTTTTTCGTGATCGATTTATCCAGGTCTCAGACCGAGCGGTCCCTGTAAGAGGTGGTGCTCCAGTCCTCAGATTGTCGGGGTTGACCCGCTCCATGCAAGCACATACCCCGCCCGTGTGGTGTGGTGGAGCTATGATCTTCCTGTTTTCCCACCGGCAACCGCGCAACCCACTCCCCTTGTTCCTCATTCTTTCTCATCCGCCTTTGTTCTCTTTGGCCGAGTTTCCCGCAGCAGTTGTTATTGTTTTTGGAAACTTGTTTGAAGTGTCGTCAAACCAAAATCGTGTGGAACAATGATGGGAAACCAGCGAGTGAGTCAAACCTGAGCTCGATTTGATGAAATAACTCTGCTAGCTATATGGCAGGTGGAGGACAGAAGAAGGTTTAGGGAGTTCTCTCCTATAATGCAAACTGTCTTAGATGACGACCAAGTCTTCCTGTCAACAAGACCTAGTTTGACACAACAACCGTGTTGATATACTGCCTGTTGGAATTCTTGTAAGAAAATACTATCAGTATCGGTGCAATGTTTAAAACAACCAAAACAATGGTTGTAATCTCTCTTTGTGCCACAACCGCGCATGGATCCTCCTCACTCACAGACCGGTCATTTTCTGGACAATAACACAGAAATCCTGGTTTCACTATAACGCCTTTCCCATTCTGCAGTATTATCTGAAAAATTCCCGGAAAACACCGCGGATATAGCAGCGGAGCAGACTGAGGCGGACAAGATCAAGTTGTTCCAGACTGCTTTCATGCAGCAAAAGCAAGAATTTCTGCCCGTACCAAGAAGAGGTGAGAAGATAGCGGCTCTTATGAGACGTAACAGAAAATAAAGAAGCCAATATGGGGAGATAAGAACGAATCTTCCTAGCTCAGAGTCGGATTGGACATAACTCTCTTCACCAGAGAATGCCGGTATAAAGTTGGGCAAGCCCCAGATCCGCTTTATAAGTTTTGTCTCAGTGAAATATTGAAAAAAAAGAAAAAGAGTGAATGGGAGAGTGTGTGAAAGAGTAAGAAGGGAGGGAGAGAGGTAACGAGAGTGGAAGACAATATGCGTGACAAAGGTGTGAGAGAGGGGGGAGGGGGGGGGAAGAGTGAGGGGGCATGTAGAAAGGTGGGGTCGAAAGAGGAAAAAGAGAGAGGCGAAAGAGAGAGAAACTGGGAGAGAGGGGAAAGAGGAAGAGAGAGGGGAGAAAGATGTGTGTGAGTGAGAGAGGGTAGGGAGAAGGGGGGCCGAAAGAGAGATAAATGGGGTAGGCGAGAAGGGAAAGAAGAGAGGATGAAACAGGGAGAGAGTATGTAGGGGGGAAAGGAGGAAGAGAGAGGGGGAGAACGATGTGTGAGAGAGGGGAGGGAGAGAGGGCGACACGAAGGTAATGGGGTAAGGAGAGGGGAGGGGAGAAAAGTATAGAAAGAGGGAGAGAGAGAGGATAAACAAGATGAGAGTGGAGGGAGAGAGTGGGGGAGAAAGAGAAAGTGATGGATAAGGAAGGGAAGGGGTGGAGAGAGAAGAAAAAGGGGTAAGTAGAGAGAAAGGGGAGATAAAGGGTGAAAGATAAGGGGAGGGAAGAAGCGGAGAGGGAGATGTGGGAGAGAGAGAGAGAAGCTGTTTCGCAACAAGTAAATCAGCGAGTAATTGCATTTAGGAGGATATTGCCGTTTACACTTGGTTGTATATCTCAGAAGGGGGGTTGGGGTGAAGCTAGGGTTGTCTTACTACTCGAAATTCATGTCATCTGATGATCGCAGCTCACACGCAGTTTCACCTATATCTCCTGATAAAATTTACGCTTGATCATAGTCATCTAACAGAGGGAAGCAGTCGTGATTACAGGAGGGAATGTCTAATTACATTTTGCCACCAGTCTTTTCCGCAACCAGCATATAATTTGATACCTTAGTCTTCCCTGTCCCCTCTCCCTTCCGCAGTTTCACATTTGCCTGGGGGTGTCTGAATTCTCTTCGCTTGTAGTCTACATAAGCACCTGCCCTCCCCTATTGTTTTAGTTCAACCAAACCAACGTTCGTCTAAGTGTCCTAAATACTCAGAAGTATTTAAACTCCGAATGAAAACTTTTTGTTAGCGATCCAATCGATTTTCTTCTATCTTAAAATTATATCAGCTTGAGTGGAAAGTTTTGTGGAATTGTTTTTGGGAATGTCCCGATTGTTTTTTTGCGCTGCTCAAAGCTCAAAATATCCACACCTATCGATGGAACGGATTTTGTGTCGTGTCAACTAACTAAACTTTATTTATGAGCACTGTTTTTTAAGCGAATGTAGTAATTCTTCGACGAAGTTTCCCATGAAGCAATTGCATTTCGCCAGATCTTCCCGCAGTTGTCGACTGGGTGGGAGGGGGGACGTCGACTAATCTTGTGTCTTTTCAACTAACCGTTCGTCTTCACATCGTCTGCATTCCTCGGGTAGGGCAGTTTCTATTTAGCAAGGAATTAGAGATAATCCTCTAAATGAATTTCCGCAAACAAGGGGTTAACCTATCGATTTTCTCCTATTCGATTTGTTCTATTGATTGTGCTAAAACTCGGCAATATTTTTCTATGAACTACTTTTCGTACCGCACGGTGACGCCTGTCTTGGTCCTGTATATGTCCAGAGATTTACTGGACTTAACCCCATAATGGGGGTCACACAGGTCACACATAAACAATACTTGGACTGTGAGATTCGAGGAGCCGAGAAAATGTACAGTAGTCTGCTCATATTTGGTTACATGGTAAAGCTCGCTGCTATTTATAGGACAATGACATTTATATACAGTCTACAGTATAGAACAGTCACGCGAACGTTTGTACAGATACTACTTCAACTTTTCCATTTGCCCCTTGCTGCAAGGTCACTTGTAGTGCGTCCAGGGAGTTCTGGTAGGGCGTCCAAAGAGTTGTAGTGCGTCCAAAGAGTTCTGGTAGTGCGTCCAAAGAGTTGTAGTGCGTCCAGAGAGTTCTGGTAGTGTGTCCAGGAAGTTCTTGTACTGCATCTTTTCATATAGTGCAACTATTCTTGTAGTCTTGTAGTGCAACTGTTCTTGTAGTCTTGTAGTGCAACTATTCTTGTAGTCTATGTAGTGCAACTGTTCGTGTAGTCATGCAGTGCGTCCAAAGAGTTGTAGTGCGTCCAGGGAGTTCTGGTAGTGTGTCCAGGAAGTTCTTGTACTGCATCTGTTCATGTAGTGCAACTATTCTTGTAGTCTTGTAGTGCAACTGTTGTTGTAAACATGTAGTGCGTCTAAAGAGTTGTAGTGCGTCCTTGGAGTTCTTGTACTGCACTTGTTCTTGTAGTGCGTCCAGAGAGTTCTTGTAGTGCGTCCAGAGAGTTCTTGTACTGCGTCCAGAGAGTTCTTGTACTGCGTCCAGGGAGTTCTTGTACTGCGTCCAGGGAGTTCTTGTACTGCATCTGTTCTTATAGTGCATCCAGCAGGGAGTTCTTGTAATGCGTCCAGGGAGTTCTTGTACTGCATCTGTTCTTATAGTGCGTCCAGGAAGTTCTTGTAGTGCGTCCAGAGAGTTCTTGTACTGCATCTGTTCTTATAGTGCGTCCAGAGAGTTCTTGTACTGCATCTGTTCTTATAGTGCGTCCAGAGAGTTCTTGTAATGCATCCAGGGAGTTCTTGTACTGCATCTGTTTTCTTATAGTGCGTTCAGGAAGTTGTTGTAGTGCGTCCAGAGAGTTATTATAGTGCGTCCAGGGAGTTCTTGTAGTGCGTCCAGGGAGTTCTTGTAGTGCATCCAGGAAGTTCTCGTAGTGCGTCCAGAGAGTTCTTGTACTGCGTCCATTGATTTCTTGTTGTGCGACCAGAGAGTTCTTGTAGTTCGTCCAAAGAGTTCTTGTAGTTCGTCCAGAATGCATTTTGCCTGCCGGACCAGGGACACCCATCACGAGAAAGCGGATCGTCAGTCGGCTTCCTGTATCTGGCTAGCTCCAGGGAATGCCCCATCCTGAATTTGGACTGGAGCTCCGATCTCCACCTCCTCCATAAGTCCTTTCCAGCAGGCTTGGCTGTCTTATTGTGGTGGTGTGCGGTTGCTTTTGTTGTCAGTTAACTAACAGCTCTGCTGCCAACCTGTCAGGTCTGTACGTGGCTGAACCTGTCAACAACGGGATGTAGCTCTGCATGTCGCACTGCACTCATATTGTGCCGGGTGAATGCGGGCCGGTAGCTGCGCTCGTGCAACTGACCGTATGTGGCGCTACCGCTGTTCCATTGTCCTTGTGTATGTCAATGTGTATTGCGGATGCGCCGGACCTCTTCGGCGTGTCACTTGGCACGCACAGTGAAACGCAGCTCATCCATTCCGTATTGCCTGACCTTGAGATTGCACCCCCGCCGGCCTTTCTTTGCATGTGTTGATTGACTTTGCACAATGGCTCATTTAGAGCCGGTTCTGATATTTCTTTGCGAGACCGTACAACATGACACGTAAAGTTGCTCCGTCAATGACTGCTGTTTCTCGACTGGGTCATTCTCCAAACGGTTCGCCCTTGCCCTGCCAGTGCGCATATGGGGCATCCCTCGCAGAAGTCTCGTAGTCTCATTCGGGTTCCTCAGGGTTCTGTCCAAACTCGGGTTGAGGCCGAACAAGGAGATTTCCGCACTCCAGTCCCTTGGACCCGGCCACGTTTAATTCGGAGTGTGTACAGGGGACTGGACTATCGTCCAAGACGCCGCACGTTGGACAATCTGGTGTCTCTGCCCTGCCGATCTTGTGGAGAGATTCTTTGGTGATGTAACACACGCTGTCTTCTCCATCTGATTCATCAATCCCTTTCCTACACACAGTCTGCTGTCTTTTTCTCTCACTTTTTTTACTCTCTCTTCCACTTTCACACACACACTTCTCTCACTTTCTTGCGCTTTCTCTCTCTATTTCTCTATCTCTTTTTTTCTCTCTCCCTCTCAATTTCTATCTCTCTCTCCCTCTCAATTTCTCTCTCTTCCACGCTCTCGTTCCCACTTTCTTGCTCTCTCCCTCGCTTTCACTTTCTCTTTCTCTCCCTCGCTCTCTCACTTTCTGTCTGTCTTTCTCGCTCGCTCGCTTTCTCTCTCTCGCGCTTTCTCACTATCTCTCTCTCACTCCCTCACTTCTCCCTCTCTCTCACATTCTGTCTGTCTGTCTGTCTCTCTCTCTCTCTCCTCGTTCTCTCACTTTTTGTCTCTCTTTCACTCTCTCGTACACACCCACCCACTCACTCTTTTTTACTTTCATTCGCCAATTTTGCCTATTTTAGTCTTTCCTGCACTTTCAGCCTCTTTCTCTCATGTACACAGGCTGCAATTTGTACTGGACAGTTGAGGCTAAAATTATGATTTTCCGACACTATTTTACACTGTTGAATGACATGACCACCCAAGTAAAGAACGAACAGTCCACAGAGAAGATAACTTATATGTTTATTGATGTCTCGTTCCCTTATGGCTGAGTTACTTTCATACAGGAAGCAGCATCACTCCTTTAATGCCACAATGAAGCAATTTGCTGGTCCGCACAGTGTCGTAAGTCTCCGACAAGTGCCAACCGGTGATCTGCGGATGAGTTATGCCTTTCTGTCGATCGGCAATGCATGCGTATCGCCTGTCACCAAATTGCGGGCCAGAGATGTGAGATATCATAAAAATACACCTTCAAACTCTTCTCTGGTGCAGATGGCCCACTTTTCACACTTCGCCCGTGCGTGCACTTCTATATATCTTTTCTTCCATTTTTTTCTTTCCCATCTATATCCACTGTGCTGTGCTGCTGTGTAGTGAACTGAAAATTGCATAAATTATCAGATTTTGTCTAGCCAGGCAGGAGATTGCATCGATTTTCTTCTGTGTGCCTCTTTGGGAGCGGCAGGAGCGGCTTCGGGGTAGAAAGAGAATATCTGACGAGACCAAGCTTCACTTCCAAATTGAATATTTTTACTCCCGATATAGTTACACTATATACCGTATATGGTAGTCAGGTGTGATGAGAGTTGGAGAAGCTCGGCTTGCCCAGTTGATGAATTCCTTTTTTTACGATAAACTTCTATCCAATTTTTCGAAACGAAACTCTGCTTAGCACGCGTGTGTGTGCTCGATAGAGTCTGGCACCAACCGTGTAGGTACGTGGACGCATCATGCAAAGAATGATGTGGTGCTGCTATTGGAAGGACAGAGGTTACTAATCCATAGTGCGGCAATTGTGCGAAAAGCGACAGTTGGTGTTAGTCAAGGCTCTATTCTCGCCCCAATATTGTTTAATCTCTCCCTGGAATAATTTAAGACTTGCGAAAAGACTGGAAGAGACATCACGGCGGTATGGCAATCGGTGTAGAGAAGAACACAAAAAACATTAATCAGTGGAATTCGTGAAAAAATAAAATGGCCAACGTCCCCGTAGAAGAAGAGGGAATATAAGCAGGACAAGTGAAATCGAAACAAAACGGCCATGGTTTAAAAAAGAAAAAATTGCTATTTTTAGAATTTTAGAATTTCCGTTCTTGATTGTTGGAATTTCCATGCATCTATTTTCGAAATTTTTTGTTACTAGTTTTAGCATTTTTACGTGCTATTTTTAGAAATTGTAAAACCGCTATTGTAGAATTCCTTCTTCCTTGCTCTTATGATTTTTATTCTTGGCGCCGTTGAAATTCTGCCCATCTGTGTTGGTGTTGGGAAAGAAATCATCTTTTGTCAGCAGAGAGAAGGAGTAGGCGGGAGAGGGGGGGTCGAATGGGAAGAGACTCGCGGAAAATTAATCATTATTGTCCCCGCCCTCTTGGTTCCCCTTGCCACACAGTTCCAATTAGTCTTTGTCTTGCTGACCACCTGATGCTAGTGGAGAGAGGGCAGCTAGGCTAGCTTTGCCGCTTGCGTGCTCAACAATGGCAAGTGGCTTTCGCTTCGATGATGCTTTGGTGTGGTGAAGCACAAGAGCGCGGTCTATTGTGCTCGGTTGGTCGGTTCTATAGCAAGGAAATGTTGGAAGAAGACGATCGATGGTTGGCGGGATGAGAAAGCGGAAGTTATCGGATATGTAGCAATGTAGGGGATCATATTTGTCATATTTATTGACTCTCGACGATATGATCGGGCGAATATTTTCCCTTCCTCCACTTAGCGCGGCAGACTCTGCTTGCTGATGGTCGGTTGAAGAGTGTAGGGATAATTGGCAGTTCATCTGCATTCTGCAGTGAGCTAGCTGGCTAGCCCAAATCCCGATGCGCTGTGACAGGCACGGACTTATAGTTCATAGATGTATCAGAATGGTCGACTGTTCGACACTAGTGGTTGTAATTTCTGGTGAACCTCTCGGGCGAAACACAAAGATGAAGAGAAAGTGAGTAGAGAGAGAAAGTGAGAAGAGAGAGGGGAGAAAAAGAAATAAAAAAGAAAGAGAGAGGGAGGGAGAGGAGAGAGAGAGGGGGGAGAGAGAGACAGACAGACAGAAATTGAGAGCGAGGGGGAGAGAGAAAGTGAGAGAGTGAGAGAGAGAGAGACAGAAATTGAGAGCGAGGGAGAGAGAGACAGAAATTGAGAGCGAGGGAGAGAGAGACAGAAATTGAGAGCGAGGGAGAGAGAGACAGAAATTGAAAGCGAGGGAGAGGGAGAGAGAAGAAAAAGAGGAGAATAGAGAAACGAAAAGTGAGGGAAAACACATTTGAAACAGAAAAGAGAGAGAGAGAGAGAAAAAATGAAAAGAGAAAGGAGAGAAGAAAAGACAGAAGCTAGAAAAATATTAATATAAAAAGAGATGGGACAGAGGTAAAAAGGAGAGGAGAGATGAAAAGAGGAGATTGAAATGAAAGAGAAAGGAGAAAAAAGGAAGAGTAATGTGAAAGAGAAAAAGACAAACCGTAGGTGATGGTTCAAGATAACGCGGAACTTTGCACACGAGAAGGCGGCTGCATGGGGGCGTTCAGCGCTAGTTGTCAGGGACGCCGGCTCCCCAGTCACTGTTCTAAAAGTGTATGAGCTCTCCTAGTGAACTGACATATAGTCCTATAAGTTCATCTGCTTAAAATTGGCTGTTCAAAACAAATGTGACATCTGAGGTAGAGATGCCGTACATCAGAGATGATAACCAATACTAAAAGGAAATCAGACCAATCAATATGAAACATTTGACATTTATTGCGACCGTTTTTGTTTATTCGACATAATCAGTTTTACAAGTGGCGTACAAGTGGTCGTCCCTCTTGGAATCTGGCAAAAGGTTTGACACGGCTTACCGCCAATGGTGGATTGAAGTTGTTGTTGTTCGGCGGGTCTCGTCAGGAGAGCTGGAGGCCTCTGAGATACGAGTCCACCGACAGAGATTCCCCTGAGAGGCCGTGCCGGCAGATAGATAGTGTCTCAGAAGGGATGCTAAACCGCTTAGTATCTCACCAGCCCTCACCCGACTTCCACAGAACACCACGCATATGCCCAAGTCTAACCAAGATGTCCCGCAGTCTCGTGAATTCGCACCTCCCCTTAGGGTGGTCCCCAGGACACCGTGTGCTTAGAAGCACTGGAGCTGTTTCACGATTGTCCCCAAGAGAAAGTGATCAAGTGAGGTGAGGGTTAGACTCTGCAGGAATATTTACGAACCCACTCAATCACAATCTCAAGGATGCTTTAAATACTCCATGGCAATGTAACATGTCAGACTGCGCACCTGACTATTCGCGTATCAAACCAGAGATACATTGTTGGTATCCTTGAATAGCCAAAGCGTTGTTTGTTGTTGTATTTCTTGATCGAAGGGTCGATCGAGTCAGAGCCCCGACCTCCCGGAGGAAATAGAGAGATGAAATATACGGTGAGAAGAGAGTTAGAAAGAGAAAATGAGAACTGAGAGACTAAAAAAGAGGAGAAAAGAAAATACAGAAGATAAAGGAAAGAGAAAAGAGGAGAGGCAAGAAAAAATGAGACAGAAAGAAAAACGAACGAGAGTGAGATAGAGAGAGAGAGAAAAAATAGTAGGTAAGTAAGTAATTGTTTTATTTGCCACCAGGGCTGAACTTAATATAGATAAATGTTTAGTTCGGACTCTGAATGAATATTCAGAAATTGGCTTTTCAGACAGACTTAGTGATTTTGATAGTGGATGAAGTTTATTACGTGAAATTAACCAATTATTGAACACCTTCAACACCCACTTGTTCTTATATTGAGTACTAGTAAAACATTTCCCCTTTTATTAATTTTGAGATTTAAATTTAACAAGTCGAGTAAGAAATAAAGCCACAAGAGCGAGTTAAAGATAGCGTAGGGTTGGCTATTAAACCCTGTTGTTGTTTTGTACGCGCTATCCTCACTGCTAGGCGAAAGAGCAGGCGACATAATTAACCCACTGCTGCACGAGGCAGACAATCTATATATAGCTACCATTGTCTCATATCTATGGTGTAGCTAAGGCGCTGGCCAATCAGCGTTGAGTGGGTGTGTCGATTGATAACGTTATTCTACCGTAAAGCGAAGAGTGGTTTATTTAAGATAACATTATGATGCAATCATGTTTTTACAGCCTTGAAAGGCCAGCAATCAAAACAAAACCTGGCCTATGGCCTCGGCACTGTAAATGCGCAGCTACACACGAAATTTCAAGCAATTTGGTCAAGCGGTCTTTGCGTGAAAGCGTTCTCACAGATACATACACACACACACTTACATGTCGCTTATTTATATAGATTCCTTGACACGTGACAGCTGCGAAGTTTGCTGAATTCTTCCAAATCAAAAATCAAATCACTTATAGGTTAATTTCTTCTTGCAATATATCAGAAACGTCTGAATCATCTAATTCTTACATCTTCCACAGTGCAGCCAGCTAATAATAATGTAAATGAATGCGAGATATACGTGACACAAAGATGCCTCGAATTCTGTTCACTTCGTTAAATCATCGATTTTTTCGTTATATGAATTACGCTACAATTTTCCGGACTATATTTATCAAATTACATGACATGGTTTTCCATTCCAATATTCCCACCAAAACCCGGCTTTATTATTTTTGGTCCTGAAATAAACTCTTTTTATTATGACATTCAAAATGTAATGGTGTAATTTATAGATGTAACAGATAAATAAACCTCTTATTGCGGGCTTCATGCAGGTTATAATATAATGCTCGTCTTCTACTCGCAGTAGTATAACCCCTGCATCTCGTCCGCAATAAGAGGTTTATCTCTGTTACATACGATCCAGTTATTGCCGGTATATATTCGATAAATTGGCGTAGATTGCACCGCATCTACAGTATACAACAGGTTATGAGGCTTTCTGTTGGTCGATAAATTGTCCAACCTAGTGGAGTCTTCTTCCACTTGCGTCGTGCACAATGTGATCTTCAGAAATACATAGTGCCGCTGCAAATGTCAGTGTATTGGGCAAAACGGAGAGCAAAGCAAGCATACAATATCAAATGGAAAGTGGACCTAACCGTATAATTCACTTTCAGATGTAATGCTGTATCTGTATACGGTGTTCACCTAAAAGTATAAAGCTGTCCGGAGGTTTTGTTTTCTTAGTGGCCTTGAATTCTGAAAAGGGTCGTTTATGTGTTCTCTTGGGGTGTCAGGGCTGCACAATACCTTACCTTTTTGGCCCTTGCACGAATTAGAGCCGCCCATGCAGTCGCCTTCTCGTGGCGGGAGTGTCCTGCTCCGGTAGGCAAAGTGCTGCATTCCCTGGCACCTCATACAGTTCCTCTCTATCTCTCCTCCTCGTATTTTCCCCCCTTTTCATTCTTCGCTCTCTTTCCTCTCCCTCACACTCTACTCTCCCTTATATCTTTTACTTTCCCTTCTCTCTCCTCTCGCTCTCTTTTTTGTTCTGTCCGTTTTTCGTCCCTCTCTTTGTCTCTGCTCTTTCCTCTCTTTTCACATCTCTCCCCTATCCTCCCCTCTCATTGTTATCTTTAAAGTTCCTCTCTCCCTCTCTTTCCTCTCCCCTTTCTCTCCACTCTTCTCCCTCACTCTCCCCCCTCTCTCTCCTCTCCCCTCTCCCCTCTCTTTCTTCTCTCCCCTCTCTCCTCCCTCTTCCTGTTATCTTTTACTATCCTCTGTTTCCCTTATGTTATCTCCCCTCTCCCACTTTCTATCATCGCTCTCACATTTCTCTGTCTGTTTTTTCGTCACCCTCTCTCTCTCTATGCTCTCTCCTCTCCACCTCTCTCCCCTATCCTCTCCCTCTCACTCCCTCTCTCTCTCTCTCTCCCTCTCCACTCTCCTCCTGTCTCTCTTCTCCCTCTCTTTTTCCTCTCTCCCTGATATATTTTACTTTCCTCTCTTTCCCTTATCTCCCCTCCAGCTCTCTTTTCTCTGTCCTTTTTTGCGTTCCTCTGCTCTCTCCTCTTTCACTTCACCTCTCTCCCCTATCCTCCCCTCTCACTGTTATATTTTACTTTCCTCTCGACTCTTCCTCCTCTCTTTCTTCTCCTCTCTCTCCCCTCCTCTCTCTCCCTTGTTATATATTACTCTACTCTCTTTCTTTCCCCTCTCCTCTCTTTCCTCCGGGATGTCTGACCGCCGAGGTGTCCCTTTTCCCGGAATTACAACAACTACAACCATTATTTGGTTAGCAACGTGTAGTACTCACTATTACACTTCTTCGTCAGACATCCGATAAGCGATGAATATCGAATTACCATTGGAAAGGGACACCACACATGAATTTTCTCTCTGCTTTAGGACTGAATAAATGTCGCATGTCTGACAGCTTTTTTAAAAGTTAAACTGTTCAATCAGGTGGAAGCGGGTCATTTCGCGGCGCTAGTATTCTTGAAGTTTGCTTGAAATTTCATTTAGCATTTTCTAAATGCGTCTGTCTCTTTTCGTTGGACACCAAGTGGATTGGTACAATTATTGTATGCCTCCCTCGCTAGCTGCTTATCGGATGTGATGTCTTCCAGTCTTGAGTGAAGGTCTTCCACCAGTCGCTCTCTGTGTATATAGGAGGCAATTTCCCCATTCCTCGTCGTCGGGCGGCGGCGGGGGGGGGGTGACTATCTTTCGACCAGCTCGTCTTAATACCGTCAGTGACACTTCACTGATTGGATTCCGGACGCCATTTCTCCCAGATTGGGATGGGTGCGGATAATGGACGCTATCTTGACAGGGGAACTCTCCCCCTCCCCGTATCCCGCGTCACGGAGTGACAAGCTCGACATCCCCACTAATCGTCTGCTCACTCAATCGCTGGCAGTATCCTCAATTACTCCCCTATAATTTGAATGCACTTCTTTCCACGACGACAGCTTTGATGCACTTGCTGCAGAAACATGTTTGATTCCGCAGGCGGAGTGGCCGTGGGTGCACCCTTAGGAATGTCTTCCCCTCCAATCCAGACTCATATTTTTGTAGTTATTACATAATATTCCACTACCAGGTAACGATGCCTTGAAGCATCCTCGCATTTCGATAAGAGGGTCGGTCGTTCTGTTGGGAAGAGAGGGACTTCCAGGTTCTTGTTGCTTTTGCTTAATTGAATCCTTTTGTCACCTTTTCTGTTCGCATGTGGTGACCAAAGAGCTTAATCTTTTTTCGGCTTCAGGATATGCATCAAAGAACCGCCGCTGTCTCCTGCGGCCTATAATTTCATAAAACACTGCTAAATAGTAGCTCCTAAACTGTATTCACTCGACTACAGGGAGCTAAATTTAGTTGACCAATGAGAATGGTTCTCTAGTATAGTTGGTCGGATGCGCAAGGGGTAGTTAAAATATTACCAGCGAGTGGACCTCTTGTTGTTGTTGTACAGCGGGTCTCGTCAGGGGAGATACGAGTCCACCGACAAGGATTCCTCTGAGAGGCCGTGCCGGTAGATACATCTAACTTGGGCATACAAAGTGTC
>JAUYWV010105953.1:0-12987 GCA_032274565.1 Nematoplana nigrocapitula
CTAACTACCTACACGTTTAATTATGCTCGCGTATAAGCCGACCCCCCCCCCCACTTTTTCATCCAAATTTATTCCAAAAGCTCTCGGCTTATACGCGAGTATATGCGGTATTTTCCCATTGTTATCAAAGATTGGATATAAAAAATTATATCCCTTCTTTGCAGCTTTGTTTGCATATAGTGTACATACTGTATACTGGAATTATTGACGCACAAAGTTGTACATATAGAACCACTATATGGAGCGAATACGTTATTACTCCTTTGCGAATCTGTGGCAACTCTCGCTTCAAACGAGAGACGCACACTCATGTTCCACACTTCCCCGGAAGGAGAACTGTTTGGATCTCGTCTCCTCTATCACTGCCTGAGTGAGAGCTCTTGTTCACATGTCGTTCAGGAAGTGAAGTGTGTGTTTCTGTCTCTTTGAATGGGGAGTGTCAGGGCGCAGACGCCACGTCGTCTGTCGTCGAAATGGAGAAGATCTGTTCCCTACAGCTTGGATGGACTCTTGTTTATATCCCGTATATATGCCAGTTGGTGTATTGGAGAAGAGATAGTTATAAGATATGTGTAGTAATATAGGGTGAGAGTCGGTTAGCTTCAGTGCAGTTGTGCACATGTTCTGACTCTACAGTATACTGACTGCTCAGTGTGGGGTAGATAGCTGTGACTAACGCCCAAGTTGCACACATGTGCCCGCCCCTGCTTGTAAACATCAAGGGTGTTTGACATGTAAAACTGCTTAGTGCTCGTATTGAGTAGTACATTCAGTGAATTGGACAAGCCGGTTTAACACATTGGAAAACTAATATGAAAATTGCGTTTCACTGAGAAATTATGCCCACATTTTTTGTTACGACTTGCCACTACGGGCAAATATATAAAATTACTTTGGTTGCCGATGACTTCCAGCTATGTAATCAATAAGTCTACACTACTGACCAATTAAAATAACAAAGGCAGGCGGTGTGCCCAAGAATATGTACGTCCTCGTCGTTTCCTTTGCTTCCCCCGGACAGATTGACAGAATGACCCTCTTGGAGAGATGCGAGGATGCTTCAATTCTTCATACCAAGTTTAGAAATCCGGCCGTAAATCAAATTTGGATTTCTTCTCTAAAATGACCAAGAGCTATCTCAACTAAACTTGCCATTCGATTTAGTTTAGCTCGTCGTTGTACTCATCGATTGCTCCCCTTACTAATTCCATATTAATGATTGCCTAATTCTAAACGATGTTAAATAAAACGTTTTCATAGATACAGACAGACAGACAGACAGGCCCTTTTATATAGATGCAGGACACATCTAAAGCCTTGCCAATTTCGAAAATATATACTATTCGCTATGGCTAAAGCTTCTTATTGTACTTTATGGCAACTGCGGTGACTGCTGTTCTCACACCATATCTAATCTCCAGTCGTAGGCATCATGGTCTGGAGATGGGTTTTAGTCTCTCATATCATTTTTGATAATCCGATTAATCTGCCCATCTTCATTCCAGTCTCCCACACACTCTTTTGCCATCGACTGGTGCTGCATGCACTCCTCAGAACATGTCCAAACCATCTCTCTCTCTCTACCAAATGTTCTTCGTATAGTTTCTCCACCATACTCACCGCACACCGCACTTTTCTCTAATGTTAGTTCTCAATTTATCCCTCAATGATACCTTCAAAATCCAGTGGAACATTTTCATCTGCGTCCAACTCAGTAATGTGTAAATTTACACTTGAGTTTGCTTGGGACCTTCCTGTGAGTTAATTGTAGCTGCTTTTCTTTCCCCTGTTGTCCAAACACTCTTTCCCTATAACAGTCTCATCGTATCCTTCAGTACAAATCAGCACAGTAGCTAAATGTTTGAATTCTTCTATCTGCTTCAGTTAAGTTGTCTTTCAGTTTCACTTGAAGCCGAGTTTGGCACTTTGCCTCAATCACTATGACTTCGGATTTCCCAGCTTTCACTTTCAGTAAATTGAGATTTCTGTCCTTTTTAAATCGTTTAAGTATTTTGATTCTCTGAAGATCTTATTGACTACTCTATTTATATATTATTTTAACTCAGTGGATTCTTTTCATCTTAAACTACCAATTGCAAATCGATATGACCATACTACAGGAAAAGTTACTTTCGCATAGTTGTTTACCGTGCTCATTTCCTTGGTTTCATAATGAACAAATGATGGCAATGATATAATTTCTTGAGTTTGAAGATAAATAACAGTGCAAAAATAAACTTCAGCATAATTTATTCGGACATGTTTCAGTTTTCATTTTTGTAAATTCGAACTTCTGTTGATGTTGTAATTCAAGTCTTTTAAACGAATATGAATATATGAGATATGTAGAAATTAAAACCAGACAGAGTTCTCAGTATGAAAAGGGTGTCGATCGACTTGTGAAGCCTACAAAACTGCTGCAAATAATGATGCTTTCAGTTTTATTTTTTTCTAGTTTGTTTTTAGTACGTATAGGTATAGGTATATACATCCGTTTATTTCACATGAACAGCTGCCAATTATGGATAGGTACTGTATTTCATAATTTAAACAAGATGAACTAGGTATTCACTATTCATTACGGAATACCTAGGTAGATATTACCTCAGACAGTTATTATCGTTACAATTATTTCTTAGTTATAATAATTGTTAAAATACAGTAATAAATGTCACTCTGTCATAATATATTAATATGCATTTGTAAATAATATAGATGTAGCTGTGTGTATAGGAAAGTTGGTAGATGAGAAAGTATGATATACTATATAACACTAATTAACAGGATACAATATTGAAAACAATATTTTAGAACTTACACCATGATACATTAACGTTCAAAACATTAGACGACTAGCATAATATACCAATAAGGTAAGCATAATGGTTAGTAATGTTGCGTACCTATTTAATTATTTAAATACTGTACATACATTTCATTATCAACGACAGTCAGAATTAAGGTTGATTTTACCATGTTAGGTACCTATAACATAAATATTTCTTACACACTAAATGAAAGTGATCATGTATGAATGCACACATTTTTGTATTATGAAACTGCTCCAGTAGAATTGTCAAAATTTTCCAACAAATGTAAGTCGATGCTCACTTCCCTGTACAAATTGATTGGCAAGGTCATTTATGTTAATACAACCAAGACGATTCTTGTAGATACTCAGAATCATGGTGTGATTCAAATGAGACTGCTGCATTGTATTTCTGAGATTTGATGTAATTGTTTTTATTGATTTATATTATTGTGAGAATCAGCTGAATTTATGTATGCAAATAATATATAATAAATAACAATAACGTCGGTTCTACGAGTATATATTTAATAATTACTGCATGCTAAAATAATTACGCCCTAATTAAAGTTAAGTACGTACATACGATTTATAATAAAAAATGTACCTATACGTTAAAAATATTTTGTTATATCAACAAAATTTACGCCCCCAGGAAATTATTGGCCCGGCCATGGCCGGAAGGACCTGCTCCTACGCCCCTGAATTGTCATGGTGATCAGTATGAAACCATATACTGAACATCGTAAAAAGAGTATGATAATGAATTGTTGGGAAAATGATCTGATATCTTGTGAAAATCATTAAAACAATCATGGAAAAATATTCTACAGAATCGTTTTCCACTCGCATGTAGTTAGACCAGGCTCTGTTTCTATCAAGTTGATCTACAGGGAATTATCGCTGTTAAACCAAAAATTGCTATTTCAGTATATCTGCATGTATAACTGGTTTGTTAGATTCATTATCAGGTTTGTTACAAATGTGGCACAAATTGAGTTGCACAAAACAATACAAGTGAAACTGCTTCTTTCAGATATTTTATTTCTCAAATGTCTCCTTTGTTCGTCTGGTAGTCCACTTAGTCATCGTGTGATGTCCTCGTTCTCCAAACACACCTCCATAAATCCTTTTCAAATGACGTTAGTTATATACTGTTTATTGGAGTAACAATCTATTTATTTTTCCAAACAAGATTTATATATTTTTCAATATATAAAACACCGTATACCTAATACAGTTAAATGGAAAATTCTATAGTATCTTATTAATAAAATGAAGCCGAATTATCCAATTGATGTTGAAATCCAGCATTTTAAAATTTAAATTTGAATTCCCGCGAACCAGTTGTATTTCAGTCAGGTGCATACACCAATTTTTTTAAAGTTGTTACTTATACAATCATATTGACCTGCTTGTCATATGATTACATTCGAAATATGCGTTGTCAATATCTGTGTAAACTTCATTTTCAGATAACCGCATCTGCAAGTTTATTTTTTATTACTAACCAACCAATGGAGAAAATCGTAAATATCCACGTGAAAAATGTACATGTTACAATCTTCATTATTTATTTCACCTTGCAAAAGGCATCATCATAAATTTAAACGATGCATTAAAATCAAATGAAAAAAATACCGTTTCCCTAGTCTGTGGATTCCAAATTGTCCGACCCACTTCTAGTTTCGTCCTGATTGGGACTCATCAGAGTTGGACCTGAACATTTGGGATACATAGCCATACCCCTTAGCTCAAGAAAAAAACATTTGCATTAAAATTAATTTATGAAAAAATGAGCTTTTTGAGAGAAGTATTAAGGAAGGAGTCAACTTTTTCATAGACATCTGTAATGGACAGAGGAACTCACAATATTTCAAACGATCTAACCCCTTTTATCAATTTCAGTTTTATATATAATTATAATTTGCATTAATTATGCTGAAAACCACAAATGGTAGTGACTATACTATAATAACAACACTTGTAACATTTGACACCAAAACGACGACAAGAAGTGTCAATCTCAGCTCTCCGCTGTGTGAGACGTTTTTGTTAAAATTTAAGTGGAAAAACTAAAACAATATTTATATTGAAGGCGAAGGTAGATTTGCTTTGAAAATTTGTTGAAAATCTTCATCGATTTCTTCAGTGTGAGATAATTGCTTCTGATCCCACCTCATTAAACAGCACGGCTCACGTGACAGTTCCCCTTAGGTAAGCGTACTACGCTTTCGCGTCAGGGTACTCCTGCGGGAAAGACGCACGATGCGATTGCGTAATATACAATTTAGAATACCCGAGGCAAAGTTTGCAAATGCTTTGCTCTGACTATAATTTGTGTATGCGAGGAATTTTCTAAACAAAAATCCCTGTAAAATTTTCGAATATGACTAACAAACAAAATAGTTCTGTACATACTCGCTGCTATATAAGTACCCCAAAATTGTACAGATTTTACGGTGGTTTATTTGCTAGTTGTGGTGAAACATCAACAGTCCATAACGGTTTGGGCGTTTTCTGTTTGGTAAAAAATTAGACTGCAATTTTGTGAGCATTATTCCATTTTACAAAAAAAATGACGTAGCAAAATCCTACTTATGCAATTGCTTTAAACCGGATGTCGAAGGACATGTAATATATGGGAATATATATTCTTTTGTATATTCTTATAGAATAATTTAAACCACGGTTTTTCCGTTTTCGACCAAGTAACATATTTACTTAGTTTGATGTGTCATAAGTGACTACATAGAGCATTTTCTCCTTAAATATCTGACTGACAACTTTGAAATTCCGACTAAAAATTAGAAAACAGATATATATACTTAACCGAACTGTCGTATATACAATTGGTTGTGTGTAAACTTTAGTGATAGTTTAGTCATGAGGCTGGTTCTTTACCCACAAGAAAATGTGTAAACTTTAGTGGTAGTTTAGTCAAGAGGCTGGTTCTTTACCCACAAGAAAATGTGTAAACTTTAGTGGTAGTTTATTTAAGAGGCTGGTTCTTTACCCACAAGAAAAAGAGTTAGACGATAGAATTAAACGGTCATCACTGCTGTGATATGTCATCAAACTTTGGAAAGAAATTAAATAGCATCAAATAAAAGTCATTTATCCAGGCCTCAACTAAACAAAACTGGCCATTTTGAAGGCCCCTCTTGAGGAATCAAAATTAAACATTTTTGCGGAAGGTAGGTATAATATTTTACTCAAACGCTTAGAGAATTATAGCATGTTAGATATACCAAATGGGAAGAATGCAGAACTATATAAAAAGTAGATCAATTTAAGTAAATTGCGCATATATTAATAGCCGAAAACCTTTTCCCATTGGGTACATCTGTAACCTGCTTTAATGCTCTAAACAGCTGTCTAAAGAGTGGTGAAAATGTGTTCACCCTATATAGACGGATATTAGTGTAATTTAAATGATAAAGCGATACTACAGTATTAAGGCGTTTGAGTAAAATATTATACCTACCTTCCGCAAAAATTTCAAATTTCGATTCCTAAAGAGTGACCTTCAAAATGGTTGATTTTGGAGGTTGTGGTTGGATAAATGAAATTTTATTTTTCACACTTTCGATTCCTCTCAAAAGTTTGATTAAGTAACAATGTAACGAACGTTGTTTTCTATCGTCAAACTATTTTTATTGTGGTTAAATAATCGGCCCCTATTGTTTATCATATCAAGTAAACAAATATTGATTACGCGTATTACGTATAGGCTAAACCATGAGTTTGTCGGCGTCGTGTATTATATCTCCGAATTACTTAAACTAGCGTTTTTCCAACTTACATGTAAACCCAGAAAACACACAGCATCGGCAAAAATGATATTTGTTTGTTTACAAATCTTTTAGAAAGTTAAGTGTAAATTTATGGCCGTTTTAAAAAAACAATATATTATTTTTTGGCCGTTTTTCGTTTGTGTTTCATGGTTTGTTTAAAAAGCTTTTGGCAAATTTCGCGCGAATTTTGGCAGACTTTATGCAATTTAAAGTCAATTTTAGACAAATTTGAAATTATGCGCAATACTTAACCTGTCCAATAACTAGGACAGTCATGAAGGCGCATATTTTCGCAGAACTGTGCATTTTAGCAGAATTGATCAATTCATCTGAATTTTTCAATTCAATTTAGTCTCATTTTAGACGCTGTAGTTGTTTAAATTATAGTTATCTTGTTTAATTTTGTTGAAATATTTAAGCAGATGTTTTCTTATTAACGTGTATTATTGCAGAACCAATCAATCTATTTGAATTATGGTATGGAATACGCATATAGTTTGAAACTGTATACAGTGATTTCATTATAATTAAGCACTATAATCTTTTCATATAAGACTTTTGTCAAGTCATCCATTGATGATAACCCTTACTACAGGTTTGGATAGTAAGATGAATAACTGTGACACAGCTGTTCGTATGAATTGTTTTTCATACATATGTCGTATATACAGTGGATTACCATCCTCTAATGGATCGGAGTATCCGACGAAGGAGATACAGTTGTTAAGACTTTTTTCACCCTGTTCACTAATAGCAGCACCATCGCTGGGCAATTAAGAGATCAACTGTGTTTACCCGGATCCCATATTTTCTAATTATCCTTGAAATATTGCCTCCGTGAACCGAATATCGCAACTATACTGTCGGATTCTTAGCACTTAACGATGCAAATTAGCTGTGGTCGTTAAACTCCATTAGAATTTATATCTGATGTCATTGGAAAGTTATAAACGTACACTTATTCCCCATTCACTTTTGAATTTACACACAGCCGTGCACCAAACTGGAATGGTGTGTGTGTGTGTGTCATTTTTAACTATAGCGCATTTGGAGGTGGGTTCCTAATCGTGGGCTTACCCTAATCAAATTAGTCCACACAGGATCGACGTCGAACAGCAAGGTACCAGCTGGATAAAAATCATTTATTTCTTTGAAACATTTAATTACTGTAGTAATATGAAAAGACGGAATAATATTTGTTGGATAAACACAATGAACCCGAAAGGGGGCGGCGCCCTGCTAACATCGGACTACAACGTGCCAATCCACCTTCCCCCACAAATAATCACAAAAATAGCACGTGTCAAGTGAACAGGAATGATGCACAAAAACCAACACAAAAACTGCACTTATAAATAAAAATGGTATTTTCGAAACATGAGGCATATTAATAAAAACAAAAATTGTGTCAAAGATGGACCGAACTTTGTCGACTTTTTCTCTGGGAATTGTAAGCTTTACTTTCAAACTCCAACTCAGGTCCTTTGATAATTTCTCACAATATTCTTAGCAGTTCGACGATATAGCTCAGTTCATCATCTTTGCTGAATATTTCCAATTATGGGTTACACTTTACATATAAAGAATGTCTTCTAATTATCCCATGTGCTCGTGATGTTTGGTTTTCATTTTATTTGTATATATTTAAACTATCAGCTGTTCACGATGAAAGAACCTTTGTCTCAATCCTTCATACGATATGCGAAGAACAAAGAAAAGAGCCCAAATTGCACGAACAAACATTATATTCCGACATGTTTCGAATCATCAGGTCGGAAATTCAAAATTGATGATAGACAAACACACAGAGAGTTCATTAAAACAAATAAATGAGATAATCCAAGAAAACTGATGATTTTGATTGTATCGACGAAACATGTCGGAATATAAGGTTTGTTCGTGCAATTTAGGATCTTCTCCTTGTTCTTTGTATAATGTTCTTTACAATAAACTGGCTTCCTACACTTTATACGATAGTTTTAAAATTATTGAATACACATTATCGTGCCTACCTCCACATAGGCGGATTGGACAATGCTATTTTGGCCTCGGTAGGCGCATCATCAACAGTCCACACCTGAATTTTACTGCAGAGCAAATCATATCAGTCTATATTTGCTGGAAAGAATGAAAAAACACATTACGCCTTTGAATGAATGATGATATTTAGGCATGGTTTTGCGATAGCTTTTCAGCTATAGAAAGACAGGTCTAGATTTCTGATGAGACCTAAAGAGAACTAAAAAGTGCTGTCCCAATCCTCATGTACTACTGCCTACTATACCATTTCAATAGTATCTTGTCGAGAAGGAATGATTCTTTATTGCCCCATAGCTTATTGTTTTGGCTATTTGTCTGTTGTTCTCTCTCCACTTCAGCTAGAAGCATCGGACATGGACGGAAGTCTCCAAAAGCTCAAATACTCTCTGGGCAGTAGGACCGTCCCCAATCTACGCCGCATATTCGAGGTCACGGAGGACGGCGCGGTTCTGCTCAAGCGCCGACTGTACTACAAGGAAAAGAAGAAGTACGATATCCCCGTTGCTGTGAGCGACGGTTTGTTTTCGGTCGAAGGCCGACTGGAGGTCCGCGTGATCGATACGAACAACGAACCGCCCACCTACCAATTGAATCCGGCCCACCTGAGCATTGAGGAGAACAAGCAAGGGGCTACATTCGTTGGTCAGGTGAGAAAGAGAGAGGGAGAGAGAGAGAGAGAGAGAGAGAAAGAGAGACGGTTCCGACCTCAGCAATACACGTTTAAAAATCTTTTTAAAATCTGGAAATTTGTCTGTTAATGCCTTAAAGTCAGGGAAATATCAGGGAACTTCAAAATGTGCTGAAAATGAATGCCTGAAGTAAACTTTTGTAAATTTTCGAAAGCTTTTATATTTGATCAATGTATAAATGTTGCTCGTTTTATATATATAGCATTTGTTATTTCATTATTATCTTTATTACTTCACTGTTTGTCTGCAATATGTGTACTTGGTAAAATAAAGTCGAAGAGTTTATTAAAAGAATTCATTCGTCGTAACCGGTTTCCCCACTGGATGGTCCGTCGTCAGACAGAGTGGCGCTTCAATAAGCTATCGGTCTCTCTATATGAAAGCAGAATCATGCCTGTATAAAATATCCATTTGTATTAACAAGAGATATCTTTAAGGTATTGTTCAATTTTTTCAAGTCCACATATACTGTATGTCTACTCTGTGGATACCTTCAAAATTAATATTTTAATCATCTGTGTCAACATTTGAAATTTGCAATATATTTCATGCTTTTGTCAACATGAATTCAGCACAACTTCTGCGTACTATGATTCATTATGACTACAAATCTGGTTCAAAAGCTCAAGATTGTTTACAGAGGTGGTCTACAGCTATCAGCAATGAAGCACCATCAAGGAGTTCCGGCTGCAGATGGTTCTAGGGATTTCGTTATGGTAGGAGATCCTTTCAAAATGAGGAAAGACCAGGATACCTACGGTCTGCAACTTCCTCATTCTCTAATTCTTCACAAAGACATTGCACCAGCCCACAAGGCTTCCAGGAGCATGTGTTCTGGCTCCATGACCGTAGTGACAAGTTACTGATAGCACATCCTCCTTACAGCCCATACCTGACTCCTTGCGATTATTTCGGATGCAAAATGTTATATTGAATAAAATTTAGGATTTTCTCATGTTTCTTAAAAATATTTTAACTTGAATTTTAAAATTTAAATTCTAAAGGTAACCATAGAGATATACATTTGAAACTGTGTGAAATATTTTAGATGCATCTATTATTATTAAAAATGCATAAAATTTATTTACATTCATTAACATTAACACATCAAGAATCTATAAATACAAATCATTACATATAGTGCCGATCAGCGAAAATCATTTGAGAAGCTACAGTATATCGAAATAAAAGTTAAAGGAACGATCAAGTTTTTTGTTCGTTGAAAAGTACACACAATCAACGGATTTTTTAAAACAATTCTCTCCGCCACTTTCAAATGCGTGCTTCTACACATGACTGCCAAATCTTCTTCACAAGTCTGATCAATATGCGGGTGACCTCAGAAAAAACAGGTTCCTTCAATCATGAACTGAATGTATGTAATTGGCAAACAATGAATGCTATAAAATACGTACATTACTATATGCTTAAGTATGAATTTAGGAAATATGCCTAGTACATAGAGTCACAGAAATCCTGCTGGTTTAACACAGTCTGTTTACACAAGTAAAACAAACAAAATCTTTGTTTGTTTTGCTTAATGGGTTAATTGCCTGACGGCGGGGAAATTGAAAGAATAGTGTTTCTCAAGCGACGACTAAAGCGTGCATATTAATCTTACTGAGCGCCTCACTGTATACATGTTCAGGGTGCCGCCGGCGTCTTTCTGGTGTTCGCAAATGGGGAGATGATTTTGGGAATGCCAATTGAGGAGCGCGTGCAGTATTAGGAGGGGTGGATGAAAGGCGACCGGAAATGAAAAATCTTGCTTAGTCTGCACCGGTCTGGTCTTAGAGTTGTTAAATCACTGCAACCGACAGGAAATTAAAAGCAGGCGGTTTAATTGCATAGGGGTTGCGTTGCTTCGGTTCTGCGGGCAAATTTAAGTTCACTTTATGTGAGTTGTTTTTGTTGTTAGGGATATTGTATGTTTGTGAGAAATTGCATCGTGCAATTGTCCTTTGGTGCTGAGTGTCAGCACCGTCGTCGTATCGATAGGATTTCGTGCACTGTCTGTTTGTCCACAGTCTCCTTTTGTATTGATTTAGGAGTACTATTGTAAACTATACCTTTGGTGATCAATGCGCACTACAGTCAGACAAAATCAGCGAACTTGTTAAATTCTTATTGAAACCAAGTTATCTGTTTCATAAGATAGACAATCCTATATCGCATCCTTCTATGAGATTGTTCGTAATCATTTGAGTGCAGAAACATTGGCATTTGGAAGACCATCATAGAGGCACCAGAGAGCTATAGAGAAAGGAGGTGCTTTTTGGCTTTAAATTGGTTGGGGCAGTTGGATACAATTGATGGGTGACGTCAAATATTACCCAGTTTAGAGTTCAATGAAATACCGCGGGGCGCTGCTCCCGGAAAGTTGGGCAATTTCGATCCAGACTAGCTGGCTGACCCACCCTATACACCTTTTACATCATCAATTAGGGGCGGTGAAACATCATTGTAATGTTGAGGACGTGGTCGGCCACATACAATACAATTTAGTATCCCATATCTCCATATTTACGTATAAACGAATTCGTTTCACTTAGTACACCTAGTCTGTCCAATTTGACTCTAAGAAACATTTCCATGAAAGAAGATGAAATCTGCCCCAGAAAAAAAACACGCGCCCTAATTGAACTCACTGACGGTTTGCTGTCATGTTGTTTGACGATGACTGAGCAACGGTTGAGGTCGTTAAAATTCTACCGGATAGTTACTTACCTATGTAGTTGGATAGTACTGGCTGCAGCTGTTTGAGTATATAGGCACGCCTTGCTTCCATCCACACAGGGGGTATTCCCATGCATGCATCTCCCTGCTCTCCCCTCGCCGAGAATATCTCTATCGACGTGTCACGTGATCAGGATTATTTTGTGACGTGCAGCTATATGTATTTATTAGATAGCAAAGGTTCATATCGTTTTGAAAGTATAAGTAGAGCAAGTGACAGTTATGAATCACATGTAAAGACAACAAAACGCCGCTTTGTTTTTAACAAAGGTCATCACTGTGAACTTTTATAGTATAATATAGTTTATATAATATTGTATACAGAATAATGTAGTTCGGTTTTAAATCCTATAGTCGGAGGTGAGTTAGTAAAAAGAGAGGAACGAAAATAAAAAGTGGGAAGACTGGACAAGAGAGAAAGTAACAGCGAATAGGAAAATAGGAAAAGAGTGGAGAGAGAGAGAGAGAAAGAAAAATGAGAGAGAAGAGAGAAAGCAAAATGAGAGAGAGAGAGAGAAGAGAGAGAGAGAGAAAAAGGAGAGAGAGAGAAGAGAGAAAGAAAAAGGAGAGAGAGAGAAATAGAGATTAAAGAGAGAGAGAGGGAGGGAGAGAAAAAGAGATTAAAGAGAGAGAGAGAGAAGAGAGATAGATAGATAGAGAGAGAGAGAGATTAAAGAGAGAGAGAAAGAGAAAAAAAGAGAGAAGGAGATTAAAGAGAGAGAGAGAGAGGGACAGAAAGAAAAAGAGAGAAAGAGATTAGAGAGAGAGAGAACAAAAGAGAGAAAGAGATCAAAGAGAGAGAGAGGAAAAAGAAAGGAGAGAGGGGAGGTAACAGCGAAAGAGAGAGGGGGGGAAAGGAGAGATGGGATTTAGAGATAGGAGAGAGAGAGAAAAGAGAAAGGATAGAGGGGAGGTA
>JAUYWV010105964.1:0-12986 GCA_032274565.1 Nematoplana nigrocapitula
ATTTCTTAAAAATGGTTTTAAAAGTTGCGGAACATAATAATATGAAAAGTCCCTGAACCTCAAGTTGCTGCGTCTTTATTTAAAAAACGCCAGTAAAAACAAAAGAGCGCGGGCCGATTCGCCCCCCCCCCGGGTATGATAGGGCTAAAAGCCTTATAGGAAAAATGCGCCGTTAATATTCAGAGAATTGTTCAATGGGGGCTTCTCAGTTTTAATCACCAAAGCCTCCTTGACCGGGAGTTCCACATTGTCTCGAGCGCAGCACTTTTCCTATTTGGGAAACACCAAACGATATTTGGATAGGCTCCAGGGATACTATAACAGTCCGAGTGCACCTATGATGCTTTTCGTACTGGTAATACAACCTGATATCACATCAAGTGCGTAGCTTGGAACCTGTGGCGGATCAAGTATTTTAGTTTGGTTGGGGCACTTATGTTATTTTTAAAAGGAAGGAAGATAACTAATTTACAGTTTAATAAAATTAAATATAATTTAAAATATGCCACTTATTAGAAGCACAACGGCAAATATACAAATTATATACTGTAGAATATTGTCGAGAACAAGATATAATCCCACATCAGCCAGACCTGCAAGTAGAAGTCAAATCAAACTATAACAACTTTTATTAACCAGAAAAACAACAAAAATAACGACGAGCGATAAAGAAAGCAAAAATAAAAAACAGGGCTCGCTCTCGTCCAAAATGTCCGGTCAAGTCCGCACAGTGAGTTCCACAGTTCCCCCGTCCTGCGTTGCACAATAAAATAGGCCTCTCACTGTCGACGATGCGTCTGGTTGGATTCATCCCGTTTGGCCTAACTATTGATATTAGACCGACAGTAATGAGTCAGTCTGACGCCAGTAATGTGTCCCGTTTGGCCTAACACAGCTTTCCCATTTGGCCTACACGCAGACTGTCATGCGCTGTGTGCGCGGGTTGAACTGGAGACAACAATAAACCCACGTAAAGTCACCGCCAAACTGGAAATTCTATATTAGACCAAACTGGAATTTCTACATTAGACCAAACCGGAATAGGCCAAATGGGAATATGCCAAACGGGAAGACACCGTTCATTGTCTGTCTGTCAACTCGTTTTCAATTTTATCCACAGAAACTCGGTGAGTGAATTCAACTCATTCGGTTCGCATGCATAGTGGTGTTCTGTTGTCCAGCGTGCACCACCCCGCTGTAGTGAACACAAGTCACCACCCTCGCTCGTTCGTCCGCTGTCTGGTTCATACCACCTCTGTTCGCTAAAATGAACTAAATTCGTGAAAATATATGCAAATATTGTTCACTAGAAGATATCATCAAGATATCAGAAAACGTCACCAGATTTTGTACATTGTAGGTATACAGTAAGTAAATGATGTGAAAACATACAAAGTTAACCCTATCCATACCGGGTGACCGAAACAGACCCCTCCCTGTTTTATTTCTGCTGCCATTGTTATTTGAAAAATCGCGTGATCTCCAGCTTTCATGACTTTTCCTAACTTTATGTTTAACAACTTTTAATAATATTTTCATCGTTGTGACGCCCACAGGGGGTCTGCTATAGACCTGTAAAGTAGGTGACCCCTATATGTTTTAGTTCATCTAATTATAAGTGAAAACAACAAAATGTTTCCTTGGGGGTGAATATTAGTGAATTATATTTCATTGCTAATGTACAATGAACCACCAACACACACTATAATATTCAGACACTCAGTACTTTATTATATAGTTAATTATTTCGGTTTTTTCGATGTACTTTAAAAATTAAATTAGCTCTAACTTTTTTCTTTTTTATAAAGTAAAATTTTAAATGCAAAGTCATCTGTAGATCATTTTTATGTAATTAGGTGCCAATTTTCATCATTATAGTACACTCCTAAAGTAGATTACAATAGGGGGTGCGAATCAGCCCCCCCCCCGGTACCTAGCTGCGTTAAATAGCCCGGTATGGATAGGATTAATGTTGCTCAAGTGCTTTTCGATCTTAATTCGTGTATTCATTTTTTATACGTTGAAGACAAGTCACAAAACAAGAAGTCCGCGTATTGCCCAGTATACAGTGCACATAATAATCAATTAAATATAGGTATGATTTCTCATAACTTTAGATTAATACTGTAATTTCACTCGTATATGTGGAAATGGGCGCATGTGCGCCATATAGGAAAGGGCACATGAGAAGAGGCATACAGAAAAGGGTACAGTGGAAAAGGGATCAGTATAAGAAAGGGCAGACAGAAATAGGGTTAGGAGAAGTGAATGAAAAGGAGTAGATGAAAAGGGCGCCCCTCTGGATCTGTCAGTAGGATCTCAAGATCAATGAGGATTTAATGATTAAGAGAAAGTCCCATTGAACAATTCATTCAATAATAACGGCACCTCTTTTTTCTTATTGCTTTTACTTAACTGTTTTATTAAATGTCGTACATTGCTTGTTTAAATAAATCAACTTTGTTATGTTTTGTTTCACTTTTAAGAATGAATACATTACTGTATATCCGGTAGGAAATCTTTGAAATGAAATGTCTAAAGTTTGGTTCGGTGCTCCTTTTTTCTGAAAATATTTGTAAATCTGTGGTATTTTCTTCTCTATCTCAATCTTGTTCAGCGAAGCTGCATGTTTGCCCAGCCACCCCTCTGAGTAGTTGCAGTGGGATTAACGAACTATTTTACGACTACTGGCTCCATATATAGGGGCTATGATAAAATCACATCAGGTACGGAAGCTTGTTAGCTGATTAAGTAATCTCATTCCCCTAGATGATATTTTGCTTCGCGTAACCACTCCCACTCGTGACATGCCCGCACATACGGGCGAATTCCCATAAATTAATGATTGCGTGTTTTTTAGAGATGGTCAATTGGCAAGTCAGGGACGATATTTGGCAGTTTTTCCTCTTCTGGTAACTATATACTGTGTATGTCAGCGGCCACACGCAGCTAGAACTATTCGTGTTAATTGACACGGGATGCCTAGAGCATTTTTTGTTTCATGCTATAAATATTAACAAAAAATTTCGGTCAGACAGTCAAGTTTATTGACTCTTTAACCGGAGTACCTGTAGATGGATTCAATCATACGAATGTATTTCTCTTTCAACTGACCCTGTCTAGACATCCTCTCACAAATTCACTCAAATTTTCTCCACCTCAATCATTCAATTCATCCGTCCAGACTTTTCTCTGTCCACCTCTATGTTGAAGGGACATAAAAACATAATTTGAAGATAGAAAGTAGAGCTAGAAGAAATCTGGCCAACATTTACTGTATTTAATGCGACACGTTTTGAGAAAGATTTCTCATCGTCATTCGAAGAGATTTTAAAAAGAGCACGAACAAACGCCATCTTGGTTAGATGATTTCGGAACATCGCAACGGTTGATCAGTGGTCTGAACTCACTGAATTGGATGGCTGTTCAACATGCCGAGGCAATGTGAAGGTTAGGTTCACCCTCCTTGACAGTGCTCCTACTGGTCTAGCCTATCTGTGCTGGAGGCGGTGTACATATATTATATTTGCGGAAATCATTTTTCAAGTCGTGATTGTTTGTCCAATTCTCGTCCAGCTGACGATAAACACTTGTTTTCTGTAGCATTTCATTGCAAACACTTTGAGGTTTTGTATTTCATTTTTCCGACACTTTTACGATTACACTGTGCAAAGATATTTGTTCTTTGTTTCTGGTCAATAACCTTTATATTTTCATTATTCTTCAAAACACATTAAAAAATATTAGGTATTTTTTAGGTTAAATCGTATATTGATTTGCGATGAGGTTTCCTTTTTAGACGCTCAAAATATACTCTTCAAAAGAGTTAAAGGCCACTTTTTTACTTGCATGCCAAACCACAAATCCATTAGTTGAAAACTATTTATTGTCAAAGATTTTAAATTTTGCAAATTGCAAGTCAATAGTGGCAACGAAAGCTTGAACCCAGTGACTCTCAAAAGTAAAATTCCCAACAAAGCATCTTTAGCAAACAGTGTCAATAACGAGTGTGACCGTCGTTATTTCTGAGCAATTCCATACAGCGTTGACGCATGGAGTGGACCCGCGGTTAATAGGACGACTTGGTGTACTGCATTCCACTGTTGTTGTTGTTGTTCTTTCACGGGTCTTGTCAGGGGAGCCGGAGCTCCCTGAGATACGAGTCCACCGGCATGTATTCCTCTGAGAGGCCGTGGTGCCGGCAGATACATCTAACTTGGACATAAAAAGTGTCTCAGAAGGGATGCTAAACCGTTTAACATCACCCAGATGAGGCTGTGTGATTAACATGCAACAGAGGTAGACACCAGCCCTCATCCAAGCGATACCATCAGAAGGGTGGTCGTAATTTAAAATATGGCCCAACTTTCACAGGACAACATATATATGCCCAAGCCTAACCAAGATGTCCCTAAACCTACCTCGTGTATTCGCAACACCCCTCAGGGTGGTCCCCAGAACACCGTGTGCGTAGAGGCACTGGAGGTTACACGATTGTAACCAAGAGAAGGTGATCAAGTGAGGTGAGGGTTAGACTCTGCAGATATTTACTAAGTAACCCACTCAATCACAATCTCAAAGATGTTTTAAATGCTCCATGGCAATGTAACATGTCAGACTGCTATCATAACAGCGCCGATGACAGCCAAAGAGCACCTGCAAATATCATTTAATATTGTCTATTTGGTTATCAAGGGATACATTGTTGGCATCCTTGAATAGCTAAAGGCTGTTGCTGGATCAGTTGCAGCAGCTGAGCCAGATGATGAGCACGAAGTCATTCTGTTGAACCCGACCCCCGATATGGTCCCACAGATATTCTACCGGGCTTAAATCTGAACTGTCGGCTGGCCATTGCATTCGGTTGATCCCCACTTGCTGGATGAAGAAGTCAACATCTCTGGATCGATGGGGTCTGGCGCTGTCGTCCTATAACACTACGTTAGGCCCAATTTGCTGGAGGGCTACAAGGGGCTGCTAAATCTCATTTCTGTAGCGAACACTGGTTAGGTTTACCACTATACGTGGTAGAGGGGACTCCTATGATGTGTGTTGATACCTCCCCACACCATTAAGGATCCTCCTCCAAAGCGGTTTCTCTGAAGAACAGCACCTTATTTACACAAAAATTGTACAGTATATTGATGGCACGCGCTTTGCGGCAATTAATCGATCCGTCAATTTTTTCCTATCATTTTGAACATATTACACCTATTACCAGACTGGTCTTTAACTTCTTTTGAAGAGTATATACAGTATAACGAATTATCTATGCGTAATTTTAGACTTTACAAGTCTGATTTATACAGCAAGTATAAATAGCAGCTTTGCTGAAATTTAGAGATATATTTTATTAGCATAGTGCAAATTAGTGTTATGTCTGCTTGTGGTTGCAAATACTCTTTGGATTCCTTCCTCTAGGTCTGTGGCGAGTTGTTTTCCCAACAAATGCAAAAAATACTGCATGGACACCAACACCTGTGCAAAGGAAGTCTATCATGCTGCATACTTCGGAATGCCAATCGGTGACCAAGACAAAAGTTGGGCACTATAAGATGTGATCTGTGACTAGTGCCGCTGCCATCTTGGAGGATAGTTTAGTGGAGAAAAGAGGACAATACGTTTCTACAGACTGGGCATAGAAAACTTCTTTTTCCTTATTCATTTTTCATAATAATCGGGTTAGCATCAATTAAAATTATAGTCATTCATTTAATTTAAAAGCAGACAGTGTGAAAAACTATTCAAGAACCAAAGTCTGACTTGAGACTGCTTATTTTTAATCATTAATGCTATGATAAATAAGAAAATAATGGTTTTAAGTCATGGACATAAATTTTGTTACACGGTGTTATCGGTAAATGATTTTTGAAAACGCAGAGAAGGCAAATGAAATGAACAAAGTTTTGTGATAAAAAGATAGAACTTGAAAGAAAGTTCAGAGAACATTTACTTAACATCTAGATGTTTCAAGACACATTTCTCTTCATCAGACAAAGCACAAAGAGATAAACATACTTGTATATGAACCGAAATTTTACAGAGCTTAAACAATTAGCAATAATTATGACCATTATAATCAATAAGATTCTTTTCAGCAAATACAAGAAACAAAATTGCTACGATTTTTCTTAGCGTAAAATTTCTAGTTGTTTTTATTGTGAATAAATATTAGAGCTTTCTTTAAAAATTGGTATGTGCATATTTGTTTATCTCTTTTTGGAAACTTAACAAAATATACAAAAATATGTATTAGTTTGAAAATGCATTTATAGATTTCAGGTCACATTTACTAGTTACTGATAAACAATATTTTCATGATTGACATGTGATATAATTACCAAACAATAGTTAGGAAAATACAGGAGAGATACGTTGCTGTATCATGATTAAGGGTGACATAACTGCTAATCATACTAAGGCGCTACTGACCAAAGACAATTTCAGAAAAGTTCAGGGTCAGACATTGCTAATACAGTCGCAAGTTTGCATTGTGCATTCTGCACTTGTATCGGTTTCTGTTCTCTTTCTTATCGTAAAATAAACTTTTTTCATTTTTTCACAACTTTTTTTCACTTTATTCACATATTTTCACACTGTTTACAAGTTTTATAAACATAAACCTTAAAAATACTGCTCATCACAGACGTAGTTGTACTTGCACTCTGGACCTTTCTAATTTCAAGGTTGTCAAAAGTTTCTTTTCTTCATGTTTACTCCACATAAAAGAGGCTGTACACATCAAGTCTTTTAATTCTATATATTTTACAATAAATGGACAGATTCACTTGTCAAGTGCATCATTGTACTGTAATGTATTTTAGTTCTTTTACTGCACCAATTTACATCGATTATTTTACTGTACCAGTTTTCATTGATTTTGTTGTTTTAGAACTCTATTCGAACTACAGTAAATTTAATCAGTCACGTTGTAATTCTCTTGGTGAAGGGTCGCACCCGAAACCGCGGTTGAGAATACACTCATTTCAAAAGTTTTTTCATGTATAAATTTCAGAGGAAGAATCTTTCGTGCTTGAGAATCCTATCTATAATTAGAGAAAAGTCTGTGTGTATGTATGTCTGACTGGCATTTATCTCCGAACTCTCTTGATCGATTTGTATGCTTGATGACTCAAAAACATGCTACGCCAATGGGTAACATGGGAAAAAAGCCACGAGATGCAAAATTTCTAATTGAGAGGTCCACAGCAGAAAATACCTCCAAAACACATGTTTTTGTACTATTTCTACAAGATTGGCTACAAAGATTTTGATCATTTTCACATATAATATGCATCTTTTTATAAAAAGTTCGATTATGCAAAAATAATGGCGATACATTAATTGGTTTGGGAGCTACATGCCCTCAAAGTTACCAGAAATGAAGCAGGATTCAGACCTAAATTGTCAGTTTATTATATATACTAACGTTATACGGGTAATCCTATTAGTTTGGCTAAAGCTTTGATTAGAACATCCAACTAAGCCAAAAAAAGTTGAATGAAATTGTTTACTGATCGTTCGAACATTTAAGTTAATTGAATATGAACGAGCGGAAATTGGCAATATTTGGTTTTCGTAAAAAACATTTAAATTTTTAATTGTACATTAAATTATCCGTTTTAAAAAACATCCACGAGTCAATGCAAAATACACGATGGCTTCTTCCTCATTAATACAGACAGAGATTTCTAAAATTCAATACTTGACCGTTTTATGTCACATTTGATTGGCGTCACGCGAAGTTCAGGCCGCAATCGTCAACGTTTGACTTCCTGCCCTATGTCGCCCATAAAAAAATATTCATGACGGCTGCGTGGTAAAACCTACGTTGTGTACGTATACTTAAATATTTTTATCCTAGGAAAGCTGTGCAGTTATTTAATCAATTTAGCATTGTTGTCTGAAAAGGGTCTAAAACACACTAACAATGTGACCTGTGGCCCCCATGGGGATCAACATTCATCGAAACATAGCGCGTATTGTGCCCAGCTATTCAAATATTTTACGTTTAGCTTCCGCCGGCTAATGGTTTATGGGGAGATAGCAGGAAGACAACTACACATTAAACAGAGAGAAAGAAAGAGAGAGAAGAGAGAGAGAGAGAGAGTAAAAGAGAGAGAGGGGGGGAGGGACAGACAAACCCACAGACAATTAATTTTTGCAAGCTTTCCATATTATTACATTCCGAGGATGATAACATACAGTAATGCTATAACTACTCGAGACATATATTATACGCATCATGCAAATTTTGTTGATTTTCAGTTAACTAAAAACTATTGGACTATTTTATACTTTATCCAAACAGATACGTTATTTTTTAATTATTGGTCGTTTTTGTACATACATATTCAAAAGTCAGCCCTGCACCTCAACGCAATATATAAAAAGAAATAAGGATTAGTTATAAAAGAGTCAAGTAAATGAGTTTTTCTGCCTGGTGCAAGTTGACGGCGGCCAAATGTTTTACATTGCAATAACATATATTTCCCTGAAAATAATTTATTTTATCTTTAATTGAATATAACACTTTCATTTATTCAACACTGATCTGAAGGTTTGTAACATCCACTTCAAACAGACTTCTTTCAAAATCCTTTCTTGATATAACCCTAATCGAGCTGTCATACCAAGGAGAGCGATGAAACCCTCATCGAGCTGTCATATCAAGGAGAGAGCTGAAAGCCTCATCGAGCTGTGATACCAAGGAGAGTGCTGAAACCCGCATCGAGCTGTTATACCAAGGAGAGCGATGAAACCCTCATCAAGCTGTCATACCAAGGAGAGCGCTGAACCACTAATCGAGCTGTCATACCAAGGAGTGTGCTGAAACCCTCATCGAGCTGTCATACCAAGAAGAGCGCTGAAAGCCTCATCGAGCTGTCATACCAAGGAGAGCGATGAAACCCTAATCGAGTTGTCATACCAAGGAGTGCGCTGAAACCCTAATCGAGTTGTCATACCAAGGAGATCGCTGAAACTCTCATCAAGCTGTCATACCAAGGAGAGCGCTGAAACACTAATGGAGCTGTCATACCAAGGAGTGCGCTGAAACCCTTATCAAGCTGTCATACCAAGGAGAGCGCTGAAACCCTCATCGAGCTGTCATACCAAGGAGAGCGATGAAACCCTAATCGAGTTGTCATACCAAGGAGTGCGTTGAAACCCTAATCGAACTGTCATACCAAGGAGATCGCTGAAAGTCTAATCGAGCTGTCATACCAAGGAGAGCGATGAAACCCTCATCGAGCTGTCATACCAAGGAGTGTGCTGAAAGCCTAATGGAGCTGTCATACCAAAGGAGTGCGCTGAAAGCCTAATCGAGCTGTCATACCAAAGGAGAGCGCAGAACTGTCATACCAAGGTGAGCGCTGAAAACCTAATCGAGCTATTATACCAAGGAGAGCGATGAAACCTTAATCGAGCTATCATACCAAGGAGAAGGAGAGCGCTGAAACTCTAATCGAGCTGTCATACCAAGGAGAGCGATGAAACCTAATCATTTTCGAAAAAGAGCATTATTACTTTCGAAGATGGAAATATTTCAATGACCAGTCTATCCAAAGATTTATCTGGCTGCACGTTAGACTGCAATGATTCATTAAGAGTTTTTATTGTCAAGTAGCAACGAAAATGAAATTTTACTCTTGGTAATAACGCTGCGCTGTTATAGTATTATACATTGACAAAAACTGGCTTAACATATCATAAGTGGAGTGCCGATTCAAAGGCAAGACTCTATCAATTATCCAATTATCCCATTTTATGAAAACATACGTTGCTTTGCAAGTCAATGTCTCTATCTCTCGTGGGAAAAACGTTAATGCAGTCAAAATTGATTTAAACTTTGTTTTTATGCAACTGTTCAACATTTAATGACATGAATATTTAAAACCGAAATTTAATGTAGCCATAAGGAAAACATTCCCGATGATACAATATATGAACGGTGCTCACACTAATGGATATGTATAATAAAGGTAGTATTCAGTGAAGCAAAATATTGTGATATTGTATCTTACATTTCTAAAGAAATAACTCCCACATCCTTTAAAATTAGGTAGGTACGTCCCTGGTGATTATATGTAAATATGCAATACATTTCTATAATAAATATAAAATTTTATTTCAATGTGATTAGTTCCTCGATATGTATACTGTTCACTCGCTTTCGTATACTAATACTTCAAGTTCGGTTGCCTTGGGACATGTACGATATTAGAAAACAGTAATTAAATGTTGCGGTGAATAGAGACCTCTGGGAAATGTTTTTTAATGAATTTTCTTTTTCAATTTTTAAAACCAGTTAAGAATTGTAATTTGGTTGAATATATTCTGTTTGTTTACTAGAAGCAAGAATTTAGACTGCCCTCAACATTCTGTATACCGCTCAGAAAGGAAGTATTCTGAAAGATGAAGAGAAAAAGATGTTTGAGGAAAACACAAAAGGAAATACATCCAAGAGAACGATAACAAAAAAATGAGTACATTGAAATGGATCTATAAACGAGGAAAACAAGACTATGACTATTTAAAAAAAAAAACGATAGATGAATTTTGAGGAAAACATATTTAAATTTGGGCTTATTAATAAACTGCTTACAGTTTTAATATTATGTGCAGAAGATTAACATAATTTATTAATTATATTATTCATATATATAGAGCAAATGAATGCTACAATAACGCATTGCTTGTAATGGCGATAAAACTGAAATACTGATAAGTTAGTAGTTGAGGAGGATTGAAAAGCGCAGTTTCGACCTGTGACGTCTCGTCAGGAGTCTATACTTGCTTTTTAACTACAAAGAAAAATGTTTATATACTTTCATTTTGGTATTTCTTTATCACATGTAGCAGACATAAAATGTATTAAGACTCCTGTAGAACAGGTGGAGAAGACTTACATACTGTACTGTATGGGGGAGCCCGGGGCAAAGACTGAAACGACAATATTTAATTTATGCTTTTCTTTATTTGAGGAATTAAAAAGTTTAAATCATGATTGGTATGTAGTGCATCAACGTATTAAATCCCATTGACATAGTCAATACGGTCTAGAAGACAAATTTATGTTCCGAGATCAAGTCAAATATTATTATTTTTAAATTTGCGGGGCAAAGTGGACCAACCCAAAAATATATATTGTAACACAGAAGTTTATAAACAGTTTTGGCATTCATTAACTCCAAAACAGGTTTCGCATGCCCATTCACCGCATGTTGCACATTGACACCAATCCTTGGATGCTTTCTTCCAGTCTGTCATGCAGACAACAACACGTATAGTACTCGAGCTTTTCTGGATCTTGAGGTGAGCAATAGATGAACTCCGTTGATTCGGATCTGATAAAAATTTAAAACAATTAAACCTGTTGTTACTGATTCGTTGCGCTTAGTAAATTGTAGAATAAGCAATCTATGTGGTAGATGCTTACCCATCAAATAAGTCTTTTGAGGCATTTGATATTAAAGTTGGTGAATTGAAGTGTCGCTTCTTTGAGAATTATTTCTGACATCATCGAAGGGGATTCTGATTTTGCATTTTGTGGGATTATTGCCCACTTTCAAGTTTTTTCAAAGGCACTGTTGATAATATCTTCCTTAAGCAGATTTCTGATTGGTGATGAAGTTAAAATTACCGTGGAGCCCTGTTTCGTCTTTCGGCTGATGTCAGTGTGCCAACTTGGTTCTTCCCTTTGTGTGCGAATGCTGTCGATGGTCTGGATTGCACCGTTGTAAATCCGGTTTCATCGACGTTCGTATTTTCCTTTCATCATAAATGCTTACGATAAGTCAAAATCGTGTAGACTTTCACTTTGTCAAACGCCCGTGCACACGCTGTTGAGGTGGCCTCAGGTGTGCGAAAAGATATATCTGGATGTCGAGACTGAAAGCCAGTCATCATTCAGTCTTCTACAGCAAGACCAACATCTTTATTAAACGGATGTATAATATGATTTCTCTCCCGAGGTGAAAAGTCACATATCTAACATCCCGGCGTTGTTAGGCCATAGAATCTGGACTCTATAATTGTTATGTGTTCGACCAATTCGATCCCTTTCTTGCTCCAGTGTAAAGACGGGCTTGAAAGAGCCGAGGAACTGAATTAAACAAAAGGAAGTTATAGACAGGGTAAAAATGACAGCTTAAACCGAAATGCAAACATACTTTTTAAAATGTTTCTATGTTATTTCAAGGAATAAAACTATGTTTAGTATCGAAGTTTAATAAATAATATGTTTTATACACAATGTTTCTTACTTTCGTGTTATATTGAATGCATATGTATTAATTAGCCCCCTTAACTCGGCGAATTAATGTCGTTTTGGGGATATTAAACGTTTGATCTGCTTTAAGGTAGCCCAATATCTTTCAATTGAACTGAGTCTATGACTTCTTTCATACTTTCTTCGTTCCACATTGCCTGCTCAGTCTTCCGTTTATACTTTCGTGCCATCTGCAAATTAGAACACGCCATATATTTATATATATATGATATATAATAACTTATTTAGATAGGTATATAATAACGTTGATATATCTAGCTCAAAATGTTTTAGAAAATTGTTATTTGCAATACACGAGGCAAAGCGGGCCAGAATTGGCTTGATCAACTTTTTGGGGTATAATTAATTTGAGGAGTCGTGTCGTATCGTAATTAAATGTTTAATTGATGAACTTGGCATTTCAATCAATAGGTACACACTATACAAATATACCTTTACTGTACGGCTGAAATTAGACCAATAGTAGTAAAACTTACAGAATTGTGTGTAACTCGAGTCCACGTGAATGCATTTAAACTGGGCGTCAAATATACAGCAAAGTTTTGGATCGCATGCACTGTTTTGACCTTGACCCTGACCCATTGACCTCGACCGCGACCTCGGAGATCGACCTTGCCCCCCCCCCCTATGTTACCCGCAGGGTTGAGGGGGTCACCCATGCAAAGTTTCGGGTCGCTGGCACCAACGGTCCGGC
>JAUYWV010105975.1:0-12985 GCA_032274565.1 Nematoplana nigrocapitula
GCTAAACATTTGCACAAACACGCAGACACTGACGAGTTGAATGAATGGCTACTTTTTATTCCAAAATACGACATATTGTAGCAGATATTTACGATTAATTACCAAGCAATGTAAAGTAATGGGAAAATCAATATAATTGACGAGCCTCCTATTTAAATTCAGTGACCGATGAAACAATTTCCGCAACTTCTATTCTTTAGATAATATTTTTCTCTTTCAGTAGATATAAAATTGTGTGAATATATTAAACAATGACTGCGCGCGCGCGCAACTTTTAAATTTACCAAAACAAATGTATGAAAAATGTCATGGGCAATGTAAAACTACTGAGACTAAATCAATTCGCAATAAGATTCAGTGAATGATATATAAATTACGCAACCCTAATACTATAGCCGATACTTTGCTATTTCTTTACATATAACATAGTAGAAAAAACTTATAATACCGATTTTTCGAGTGCACAATTTGTAGTTTCTATTTATGTGTATTTGTGCATAAAGTCAACTGGTGTATCTATGTCGGTGTTTTTTATTCTATACAGTGTATTTTTAGTCAGATAGCTATATGTAATGTCGTTTCTTGAGTTTCCTTCAAGTAGAGCACTTTCCTAACTTTCGTATGACACTAAATAGTGCCATATACGCGCGCAAGCCCATATTTAAAATTTTGAATAGGATTATTATTTCAAAATGCCCCATATAATATTCCATATGCAAGACTGAATAAGTGACAGTGTCAAATGTTGACCCTAGTCATCAATTCGCCTGATCAGTACTACTTGGAATCACTTGAAAGATAATCATGCTATTTTATGAAACCTTTTTCAAGACACACAGACCAACAATAACATCCTCTTTTATAATAGATCAACACAATTGATTAGTTAATCAAAGTTTGGAAAGGAAGGAACACATGTCATTGTTAAAGTATAGGCTCAAAGAAATTAATGTAGACACTGCATGTCCCATAAATAATGATTTTTCTTTCAATCATATATTCCTAATTGGAGATGTTTCAATTTTGTCAGTACATATTGTATGTTGCATTTCTTAATAATCTCATCCTAAAATTAAAATATGGGCGTCGTGTGCAACAAAAGCTAGGAACATGCTCTATTTGATGGTAACTCAAGAAACTACATTCTGACAAAATGAAAACGTCTCCTATTAGAAATATGCGATTGATAGAAAAAATCATTATTTATGGAACACGCGGGTACATCTACATTAATTTATTTGGGCCTATACTGCAAGAATGAAACATGTGTGCATTAACTAAACCAAACACAAAACTATTTATACAAGAACTGTAGAGCGAAGCTCGAAACCGCTCATCGCATAAAGCGCCGCTCACACAACCAGAAGACTGTCAATTGGTCATCGAAGCTCGAAGCACAGAGCGTCGCTCACCCCACACACCACCGGAAACTGTCCATCGACCAGCCGCACAATACTTTAACGATGATCTGTTCCTTTCTTTCCCAACTGTGAATTACTACTTGATTGTGTTGATTTATATATGTGTGGATGTTTCTGTTGGTCTGTGTGTCTGGACAAGAAGTTTCATAAAATAGCATGATAATCATTCAAATCATTCCAAGTACTGTTCGGGCGAGGTGATGACTGAGATCAACATGTGACAGTGTCACCTATTAAGTCTTGCTCAATTTGGATGCAACGCATCATAGTATCACATGTTCCGAAATGCAAATGACCAACATTCGCGTTTCAATAACATTATTATAACTACATAGATGTCAAGATGAACTTTAATAACTTTCTCACTAAATTAATAACATTGTCAATTGATAAAGAATGGAAGGAAGTGGTCAAAATGAAAAATCTTCTTGAAAGAACTAACGCCCTTCAGTATTAGTTATACCTAATTGAGATGAAGTAAGTAAAGATCGTCAGAAAGCAGCTGCGTTACATAATTGCTCAGAAGGAATATTAACAAAGGATAACATTACTCGAATTGGAGAGGTTACTTGCTCGTTTGTCTAAGCGGTATAACAGTTTATCGCAGTCACAAATAATATATGCCGGATTTGTTTATAGAGCCATCTAAAATCGCAACAGAGAATTTATAGATACAGAAATTTTGCTAGACTGAATTGTAGACTAAGTATTTATGCCCATAGAACATAGGTCTGGAAAAGATTCCTTTAAAAATGATTCGAAAATTTCCAAAATTCGGCAGTCTTTTCTTGACTTGGAATAAAAATTGACAGGTTTTTTCTCCAGTCAAAATCTTCAACTCAATTTTTAACCATGAAGGAAGCTTTACCAACACTGTGATGTATTGGTAAGATTGTTCAGCTCAACAAAATGAACAAAATTTTTTTTTTTACAGGGTGGGTTGGACCTTTGGCCCGAAGAAAGAGAATCTTTTTTTGAGTATTTATCTCCATTGAACATCTGTCTGGAAAAGCTTCATTTAAAGGTTATTTAAGATTTTGCAGTTTTTCTACTTTCATATTTCAATTTTTACCACCATGGGACATGGTACAATAATACATGATAAAATTACAGGGTTGGTATAATGAACAACTACGTGGCAAAACTACTCTATTCCTGACATAGACAAATTTTCGACGAAAAGTTTTGCAAACCGAAACCAGAGTGTCAGACGATTTAGTCAAAACCAAGCTTAACTCCAATATCACTTTTCCCGATCGAAACCAAATTGAGGTCATATTTAATATATTTTATAAAATCTCTCTCACGGAGAGCTGAAGAAACGAATATGAGAAAATGACTCTCTGCAACTAAACAGTTAATCGCACTGATAACTGCAGCGTACATCTTCCGAGCTCTCGGCTGAGATGTTTGACTGAGAGAACTCTGACCACGTGCGTGCAAAGGTAACTCTGATCGCACACGCCAAAATGAACACTACTGTCTATATATACACTTTTTCAATTCAATTTTTGTCCACTTCCACAACACTAATCAACACCAAATGTTTTACTTAGACGTTATTGACCACGTTGAACACGATCAATCAACTCTTTTTTTACATCCAACAACTCTTTTCATTTCAAAATCGAATTTAAAAACAAAATTTAGCCAAAAATTCACCAAAAATACTTTCACTACAGATTCTAGCGAACCGAAACCACCATAGGCACATGCAAAACTGCGCTAGCGTCCTCCCATAGACCGCTGCAAAACCGCGATAGCACCTCCTAACGCAACCGAAACCACCATAGGCACATGCAAAACTGCGCTAGCGTCCTCCCATAGACCGCTGCAAAACCGCGATAGAACCCCCTAGCGCAACCGAAACTAGCCAAAAATCACCAAAATGCACAAAAATGGCTGCTATCTCTACCACTAAAACTGCGCCAGAGAGGACGAAACTCTTACAACTGCTAACACATGCAGATAGAGATACTCAAGCTATTAACATTTTCGGAATTAGTTGCAATTAAAACAAAATAAATTGTGTTTCTTTATTTTTTAAATTTCAGATTTCCCAGGAAAAGATTGAAAAATTGAAGCAGGTACGTGGAGCACACTCTACCTCTAGAAAATGCAGAAAATGCCACAAGTCATCCAGCGCAGGGCTTTGTTGATAAGGCGCTCCATGTTTACCCATGCATCCCCAGAATTACTCATTCCTCTTCAGTAGAGTCGCTCTCTAGGTCTGAACCATAGAGTAAGCATAGAGTGTCGTCTCTATGTTGGTTGCTAAGGCTTTTAGACATAGTAAATATTTATATTGAAATATTGGCATGAAACGGCTACAAAAGTACATCAATAATACAATAACGTAATAACCTTTTTTTAAATCATTTTGAATGTATAACAAGTGAGATTTTGTTATAAATTCTAATATACGTTGTTTTAAAAAGAACAAGCCGCAGCTAAATCAGTAATTTAATTACACGATATCTTCATATTATATTATCTGTTTAACTCACAGATTTAGTATATATTTTTTTAATTTTAAATAAACAAATAAACTCACCAAGTAGTTATAGACAAATTTTAGAAGATTTTACAATCGGTTTTAGAAACATGGAATATAATATATACATGGAAAGATAAGATCTATTTTTTAATCGAAACTTTGCGACGTTGTACTTATAATGCAAAAGAGATCCATGACACCCTTAATGAAGCATGGCCGGAAGAATGTTTAAGCCAACAGCAAATAAGAGCAATAGCTCAATAATTTAGAGAAGGCAGCAGGGAAAGTTTTCAACGGAAATAGGGAAGATGGATGCCTAGGAGTAAGATTAAAAAAGAAAGTGTTGAGGATGTGAGACTTATTATTGAAAAGGTTCATCATTAACTATCAGACAGATAAGTGCCGAACTTGAACTTTGTCCTACTATGGTTTTCAATATCATGGTTGATGGGTCCCACACACTTTGACAGAACATAACAAAGCTGTCCGCGCAGCGCGGTGTGAGGATTTGCTGGAAACTTATGCAACTAGATTGACAAAATCTAACTTAGTGACTGTTTATGAGAAATCTTTTTACTGTCGTAATCTCTCCCCACGTAATGTAGTTGGTAACTGATTGAGTGCAGCTGGACATGAACCACGACGGCAGACTGCTCAACGATCCACAATGGAACATAAATAATAATTAACTATTTTTGCTGTGTCACAAAGAGGTCATCACTATTTTGAATTGTTGAATCGGAATGATTCAGTCGATTCCGAAAGATACATAGAGTTTTTAAATCACATGGCAAATCATTTCAATAATCTGCCTAATCCTATTCTACAAAAGAATATGCGTCTTCAATACGACAACGCAAGGCCTCATACTGCCAGAGCAACCACAGATCACCTGGAGGAAAGAAACATAAGATTGGTAAAGCAGTCTCCGTATTCTCCTGACCTCAATCTATGTATTCGCTACATATCCCAATATTAGAGGCAGCACATTCAAACTTCACTACATTTTTTATATTGAAAATGTTATAACAAATGGAGGAGGCTGACATAGAATTTCACTCTATGTAGAATGTCTAGTGCCCTCACCGAGAATATTTCTTATATTGAAAATGTTATAACAAATGGAGGAGGCTATGTCACAGAATAAATTTATGTACATAATTTACTTTACATTATTCCTATTTTATTGTTAAATAATTAATAAATATTTTTTTTATTGCCGCTTATTTTTTTAAAACAGTCTATAATTATACATTATAGCGCATACAGATACACATTTTGTTTTAACTTTTGACGGTCAGTCATTTTGTTACGATAATTTTCATCGGTAGTACTGCTCACGAAGTACTGATTTTCACCGCCTGGTGAAAATTTATCTGTGTAATGTAAGTTTTGAGCTGTATTCTTATAGCTTTACGGCGACCATTTGTAGACAGTAGTTTTACCGTTCGTAAAAATTCTCTTAGCCTCTTATCCTAATCAGAAATGTTGCAATTCATATGCTTGCTGTTTTGCTGAGTCATAAAAATGTTTTTACCACATCTCTTTTTCTATGCAAACTCATGCGATCATAGATTTTAGAGTAGCAACATTCAATTGTCTAGGACAAAATAAAAATTATAAAATTAATGCTTTTTTCGACGATGTAAAAAATGCAATTTGAATATATTGGCACTACAAGAAACACACAAAGCAAGAAGAAATCCGGCAGTTTGTAACGTGTAGAAAGTGATACTCTGATTTGACTGTAAATAACAAATCAGACTTTATTTCCGACAAGATTTTGGACAAGTGTGCGTTGATCCACCTAACCCGAGATATCATTTTCCCCGAAAAAAAATTGAACATTCGTTTTGGCTATTTTAAAGGCGGTTGGCCACCACAAAAACATTTTTCGCGTCATTTTAGATGAATTTTACGACGGGGTATTTGTAGATTTTGTAAATGCACATGCGATGCTAACCTTGTCTTACTTTTAAATTTTGTTAATTTTTATACGACTGTATTGCCGCTGTGTTAACGAAACGTTGGCCAATAAATACACGCAAAAATGGCAAAACTTCAATAAAAAATATACAATTCTTTGTAAACAGTGATATGGTCCACCCATCCTGAAATAATATGCATTCCCCCACCAGAATTTTTTAATTATTTAATACTATACGCCGGGAAAATACATGTTGTTTGATTTATTAAAAAAAATAGCGCTAAATTCTTTTACTACTGTTTTGGTGTTATCTCGAAATAGTAGTACTAATCTAACTTTTTTATAAAGTTGCTATTTTCAAAAAGAAAATTATAATCATATTCCTAGCCATTTATTTAGTGGTAATCATTGTTTAACGAAAATATATCCTTCAAAATTTTAAGAGTTTGGTCTCTTGGTAAATTACTCTATGGTCTGAACGCTGATGGTTTCTGGTCTATCATGCCCAGTGACGTGCTAAAAATAGACTGCTTACTTCGGGGGACACAAAGCTTGCTGAGTGAAGCCTATTTCCACCAGTGCCACATGGGTGGATATGCGCATTGGTGGACAAAAAGCACCCCATTGCTACGCTCGTCACTTACTGTTCTGTGCAATAAACAGTACTGAATGAAATATAAAATCGTCTAGTTTATCCTTTCATCGCTTTCTCTTTTTTAAACCGAATTATTAAAAAAAGTGACTAATGCTGTACAAAGAAAAAACTTCGCACCTACCTAAACGTCGCGTTCATGCAGTAAGCATTTTAGCAAACTTGTTATTTAGCTTCTAATGTTCCCATCCGAAGAAATGTTAAGTTTTAAGTGTTCATTCAATTGTTATATTTTGTTAAATATTTTTATTAAACTAATTGTATGTAATTTATCGTCTTGAATATGCTTAGAAAACAAGCTCAATGGTTTTGCAAATGTGTTGCTGAAGGAAAGTTGAACTGTGGGAATAGTCTCTTTACGAAATGTTCTATCTTGGCAATCTATGCCGATGTAAAGCAGAAGCTAACGTATTGTGAGAAGAAGTAAAACATTGGTGTCGTATTACAAAGACAATACTTTTGATGATTCCAATTCGAGTAGAACATGAAATACGTCAACAATGGTCAGAATACATGCGACTTTCTACATGATCTTTTCTGCATTCATAATTACTTCTGTGCATCCAGTTCACCGATGGAGTGAAATAGTATATAAGAATACACTTGATCTTCTCAAAGATAACTGCAATTATTTGATATATATTTTGATGTTGGTAAAGCAATATCATGTATTCGTTGACTTGCCAAATGAGATTATTGATTATTTGTTGTTTTGAGGTTTTATCCGGTGAGCTGCAAATAGACTAGCTGCAAATTATTTTCATTTTATTTCTATCTGCCTGATTTTGTTTGCAGATACATGAAGTAAAGAAACTCATTCACGAAAAGACTCCCTGGATAAGTAAATGTGAATTATCTGAAGATCTGCAAACTGCATTTCGTTTGGATAGAAACAACAGTACCTTATCTTCCTACCGTGTGTTGGACACTTCTGTGGAAACCCATGTACAGGAAGCATCGGACATTTCAGTATGGACTACAAACAATGAGCTCATCTTCACATCTTCTGTGATTGATGACAAGTGCAAAGTACGTTGATTGGATTGTTTTAATACAGTGCAGTTGAGTGATGTCACGGCAGAGATGGAAACAATTTGGCGTTATATGGCGGTATGCAATAACAGGTCGCTCCCTTTCTGAGTTCGTGTACTGGAACGGACCTGTTTCCACGAGATATGATATACAATTGCATAAATTGAAAGTGAAGAGCTGCGTGATTTCATATCGCACCATGAAATTAAATAACGAATCAGACAGCGCACAAAATATAGACAACAGTCATAGAAAGGTTTGTGAGAGTTGGACCACCAAGAAGTGGCGGCAGAGATGTGGTTCCTAGCAGAATGATGAAGATACCGTGGATAGAGCTTTCCATCAATCAGGTGCTACACTGTGCTGGTATGCGTCGACAACTGGTTCAGACGATTATCACCAGTCAGATACGAGTCATTGGCCACATATTGAGAAATGAGCAGCTGGTAGAACTTGCACTAAATGGGTTGTATTGAGGGAAAGCAAGAGCGAAGCCGCCCGTTAATGACTATTTTTTCTGGGTTGACTTTAATGAGTAACCAGAGCGAATCCATTTGAGCTCATCCAGTTGTTGAAACAGCAAACAGAGAAGGACATAATGAATGCCGCCTACCTCAAGACTTTACCACTCACTTTTATTAATTGATTGACTACACAAGATACACCAACATTAAATATTTTAATCTATGACATAATTCATGAAGGCTCCATTGCATCGGTGTTTTTCTCAGTTTTTCTATTCAGCTGCAGATATAATTTTAACAATCAAGTTAATGTCATTCTAGACTGCTGGATCTGAACATCCAATACAAGAGCAAAGTAATCCATGCATAACTAAGTGATGTTATGCTTTTAATAAAGGTATTCTGGCAGAACCTGCGTTGCATTATACTGCCAGTGGTATTTGACCGACAGTGTTTACTATCAACTCAATCTGGACCAACAAATGCCGCCTCTACGTGGTGGTCTGGAACCCGCCTCCAAGCTGGTCGAAATGGCATTCAAACCTTCCGGGTCGCTCAATGGCCGGGTCTCATCGGGTTTCTCCTCAACTATAGGTGACTCTCCAGCCCACCTCCTACAGTTCTCCTCCCTCTGGGTCAGTTTTCCTCCTCTCGCCTTCCTTTCGAATAACCCTCCTCCTTCTCCCGTCTTCACATTCTAATCCTTCTACTCTGTGCGGGCATCCATCCTGGTCCTGTCCGCACTTAACCCCGTGGAGCTTGCAGTCGCAATGTGACTTTCAACACATTTGCGGTTCAATGCTCTGCTTGTACTTTCCTGGCTTCACCTTACCTTCACTTCTCTATCTATCTCTACTTTCCGATCCCTTGGCTCCCGTCACCACTGGAGATGCATCTCCTGCAACCCTCCAACTCCTTCAACTTGGGTGGGTCATCTCCTCCGAACTCCCCTTCCACTTTCCCCCTTTCCCTCCTAATATCTCCCAGACCCAGCCCCTCCTCCCACCTCTGACACTTCCCAGGCCACCCTTCTCCATAGCTCCACGGGCTCTCAATTCTCCCCAGACATCTCCCTTGCCTCGGCTTCTCTCGGTGATTGGTGCTCCTGGTCAACCTCTGTGGACCTAGGTTTTGATCATCTTCCCATCTCGGTCTCTATTCCCCTTTCTGCCCCAGCAGCCAACCCTCTTCCTCCAACTATAAAAAACCTGACTGGAGTTCCTTCGCCAACCACTTTTTGGCAAACTGCCCTTCTCCTGACCCTCAACGCTGCAACTCGTTCTTTCTCCACTTTTCTTCTCGGTGCCGTCAAGGAGTCTATTCCCTTCGGTCACATTCCCAGGCTGCCAAATCTTGGTGGACTTCGGAGGTGGAGGAAGCTGTCTCTGCTCGACGCAGAGTTTATTCCAAAGCCCACCTCAACGAAGACCACCGAACCGCCTAGATATCTGCCAACAGGCACGGTTCAGCCACCATCTCCAAAGCTAAGGCCCAAGCATGGCAGACAACCGTCTCCACTTTAAAACCCCGCACCCACCCCTGCCTCGTCTTCCGCATTCTTCACAGCTTCTCCGGCCTCTCCTCATCCAAGTCCTCATATTCCTCGTATTTGGTGCCAGAAGTAAACTAGAGAACGTCTGAATTACAGAATAAGTTCTCGAGCCATTATTCTGGCATTTTCTCCCGCCCGTGCCCTAAGGCCTCCTGCTCGAGATAGAAGAGTTTCTCGTTTGTCTTTCTTTCTTCGTCGAATCCAACAACCTTCTCTCCACTTACCAATCTCCAATCTGGCTTTCGCCCTGACCGTCCCACCGTTGACCAAATCCTTATCTTGCTGATAGAATCCACTCTTCTGAACACCACCCTCGCGCACTGTCTTGGCTACCATCGGTTTTTCTCGTGCGGACCTTTCTCACCTTCCCCCCATCTTGTCCCTCATTTTCATAGGTCTCCGCCTTTTCATCTTTGGTGTGATCCTTCTCGACCTCTAGAGACGGCCATGGTATGTTGCTAGGTTCCTGGGCCTCAGGGGCCCCCCATCCTCAGGAAGGGGCCGGGTAACAACAACAACATCAACCAAATAGCTGCAGAATTGAAAAATAAATGAGACTTTTAGTTCGAGTGAATATTTAGAACATTAATTTGCGAGATAGGGCATGGTAACACGTAAGTTGTTTTAGTGAAATTGGTATGTACTTGATAAAATGGCTCACTATGGTCATAACGTATTTGTGTATTTCTATTTCATAGGTTAGTGTGCTCACACCAAACAGAACAATTGATTTACCACTGTTCGAAGGAAACGAAGTTGTCACCAATGCCTCTGGAAATCTTCTGGCAGTCCGAGATGGAAAGAGGGTTAAGGTAAACTGTTTGTACTAAAAACATGTTTGACAAACAATGCACCTTTTTTCTCTCGTTCATCAGTTAAGTATGCCTCCAAGAAATGATACGAAATAGCCGTCACACTCATAGAGGACTGGAGATACGAGCGTCCTCGCATAAATGGATGTTTCCATGACTACAGAGATTCCTCCTGTCTTGCACTGCTATCCTTCGCTCCAGGCTGACTTACTTCTATTGCATATGATCTCTGTTTCTACTCTCTTCCACGGCGTCTGATTCTTCTGTATCTCTGCATAGCAAGCACAAACTTAACCAGGAGACTCCCTCGTCTTTATATCTTCTCCTCGCATCTTCATCTTCTTGCACGCCACACCATCCAGCCCTAGGGCTTCCACGGCGTCTGATTCTTCTGTATCTCTGCATAGCAAGCAGAAACTTAACCAGGAGACTCATTCGTCTTTATATCTCCTCCTCGCATCTTCATCTTCTTGCACGCCACACCATCCAGCCCTAGGGCTTCCACGACGTCGGATTCTTCTGTATCTCTTCATAGCAAGTACAAACTTATCCAGGAGACTCCTTCGTCTGTGTATCTTCTCTCCTCCTCTTCTTCTTCTTGCACGCAACACCATCCAGCTCTAGGGCTTCCACGGCGTCTGATTCTTCTGTATCTCTTCATAGCAAGTACAAACTTATCCAGGAGACTCATTCGTCTTTATATCTTCTCCTCGCATCTTCAACTTCTTGCACGCAACACTATCTAGCTCTAGGGCTTCCACAACGTCGGATTCTTTTGTATCTCTACATAGCAAGTACAAACTTAACCAGGAGACTCCTTCGTCTGTGTATCTTCTCTGCGCCTCTCTTCCAGTCTTGCATTCTCACAGGAAAATTGAACCATTTTCAATACCATATCACGCATAGTTGGAATCTTCTCAGAGATGCTAAATGATTCCTCCACTAAATTGCCCCTTTTAAGTAATACAGATCTGCTCGTCTTTGAGTTGGACGCAATCAACTCTGTTAGCCAAATGACCACTGCTTTTGCCACCCGAACATGGCGATATCATAGATAGAAGGAATTTGGAATCTAAACATGGCAAATTCGGTTGACAACTCTGATGTTGAACGTCCTGATACTACAGAAGGTAATTTTTGTTCATGCAGATGTTGTTATAGAGGTTCCGACTGTCGTTATATTGTCTAACTTTTATTTCTCAGGAATGCTCATAGGTTTAGTTGGATAGTAATATTGGTATTTTAAAATCAATAAATCTCCATACTATGTTATGTTGTACAGCAAACAAAACAAAGATGTTGTTTATTATAGAAAGAGATGATACATTTTAACAAGCATAAGTTTTTACAGCAATATTTTTATACTAATTTTATAGTCATGAATTTAACCCGGATCTTCTTCTGCTTCACCTGTGTGCTTCTTCGCTTACGCGAGCATAATACTGCTTGCAGATTGGATTAAATTCATTGCTGTTTGGTCTATATACACTGGCAAGTTCTTAGTTCTGAGCCGTACCATGCGGTGGTTTGAATGTTAAGTTCTATGATAGCAAAAGTAATGTTGTTAAACAGAATATTTTTAGAACATTTTCTACAACATTAAGTTTTCGTTAGTTACAATATGTAACAATATATACACATGCGCAACGAAAGGAGAACTCAAAGATTTTCGAAAAGCTTTTGAGTTTTAGCTAAAATCAGTAGAAGGTAAGATGAGAACGGTAAGCCCTGACTTTCAGTTGCAATTGGTAACGCTTCTCGTTTCATGTCAACATAGTTTAAACGTTTTCTAATCCTTTAGATCGAACATTATGCTTACATATATTGAGGACCTCTTGTTCTTGAAGAATAGATAAAATGTTGAGAACATTTGGTTGATTCTCTTTGTCTGCGTCCTAATACGGTTTGTCAACACTGTTTCCATTTCTAACTAAAATTCCATTAATTATGATATCCATTTCAGCTGTTTTCCATCGATTCGACTCGACAAGAAGCAGCAGATGTTTCCGTTGAAAGAGAGAGTCTACAGTTTCAAAACGAGATCAACTATTTGGGTATAGTTGGAGAGCCAGAACATTTGTTGGTACAGTTTTCTGATCGCGTTGTGCAGGTAATTATTTCCGTTATGCAAGTAAAGCAAATATTTTACTTTTTTGTTATTATCTACGATCGCAGCTCCAATGCACTTCACTATTTTCCTACTGAACGAGGATTTGAGGAGAAAGATGAGGCGACACGAACTCCAAATGTTTGATGAACAGATGACGCCTCGCTCCAAAAGAGAAAAAAGAGGAGCTCTGCTAGATGACGAAGGGAGAAAACACATCCACATTACACACATAACCTCTTTACATGCATCCACATTCCTACAATCCTTACTCCTTGATCTCTTTGAACGGACCCCGTCGGGGCGGTGGCGCTGCTGAAGCGTCGTCGTCGTTACTCCTGGAGCCCTTTCCGTCGCCACCACTTCCAGTATACCAGGCCAACCGCCGGTCTTCCTGCCAGATCCTCTATCCCCTTCAACCCGATCCTTTCCCTTTCCCTCCAGCCGCAGGGCATTCCATGATGTGTTCGGTCGTCTCTTCTTCCTCCTCACACCTCCTGCACTTCCCCTCCATTCTCAAC
>JAUYWV010105986.1:0-12985 GCA_032274565.1 Nematoplana nigrocapitula
AGAACCATACTATAGTACTGGACTACTAGTCCTACTATTAGAACTAGAAGTAGAGAACCACCAGGCAGTTATTGAGTGATAATAATAATATCTATTATTTGTACATTTGGTGCTTTTTTGGTAGTTCTCCCATATTCATAACAAACCAAATAAAAAAATATATAAAAATGACCTTCAAAGAATATCATTAGAGATACATGGAAAGAAATGTTAGTCTAATGATATCACTTCAAGGTCATTCTTATATGGTTTATTATGAATGTGGTAAATATTAAAAAAGAACCATACTATAGTACTGGACTACTAGTCCTACTATTAGAACTAGAAGTAGAGAACCACCAGGCAGTTATTGAGTAATAATAATAATATCTATTATTTGTACATTTGGCGCTTTTTTGGTAGTTCTCCCACATTCATAACAAACCAAATAAAAAAATATATAAAAATGACCATCAAAGAATATCATTAGAGATACATGGAAAGAAATGTTAGTCTTAGTATATTTAAAGCAATAGTCGAATAGAGGTTTATATTATGGCAGTGGATACAGTTCCAGTCACCGGAATCGTGTTTCGCGGGGATATAGTTCTGGTCACCAGAATCCTGTATCGCGGGGATAAAGTTCCGGTCACCGGAATCCTGTATCACGGGGATAAAGTTGCAGACCTCATAGAGTAGAAAATACACAGAGTTCCGTCTCTCAAAATCTAAATGATCGGAATCCTGTGCTGCGGGGTTAAAGTTCCGGACGTCCCGTATGCCTAGAGTAGAAATGGAAGCAGACCGAAATATCACCAGTCCAAAAATCACCAAATAATTATAATAGTAAACAAAATAATAATGGTTGCAAATTGGTAATTTGCGCAAATTTGTAAAATGCACCCAACATAGATACTTCATATAGTGACATAAGGTAGTTGAATTAATTAGTTTAAAATATGATCTATGACTACATTCACGATCACTTATACAGAGTATAATATAATATTACATATAAATTTATACATATTATCTTTGTATTAAATAATATAGTATTATTATCAAATATAGTATTATTGCCACTTTGTGCTCATCTATATATTTCGTCTCATTAGCGGTGACCTGTCAGTCACCTATTTTTTCAGTTAAATATTGAAGCGATATTTAGTTTATTTGCACCAGTATGGTGGTATTGATTTCTATATTCTGACTTATGTTCGGCTAGTTAAGAGTTTTCTTGTGTAGTTTAATTTGTACTTAAGTAGGCCGGCATTCTGCCGAAAGGACACATGCACACAGAGTCACAGAGAGTTTAACATATGGTGTATATTGAGGAGGTTAATGACTACTGCCAGGACCGTTGCTAGTTACGAGTGAAGGACTATGTGCCCTTCTTGTTTCTTTGCCTCGTTGTTTTTGGTTGAAGGGGTTAACTTGCTCCCCAAGAGTTTCAGCGTGAGAAGAGGATTCATAGGGTGATGCGAACTATTGACCATCCTTGGTTGTCAGGGCTCCTAGTCTGGCATGGTTATCGGTCTGCAAATCGGTTAGGGGGGTCTGGATTACACCACCTTAATGCCACGATTACTCCCACAATCTTGCAGACAGATACCAGTGCTGTGTGCCTCCTTTATTATCTTCTGTGACTGTGAGTACTGACACGGCAACCTCTTCTTAGGCCGTTTTTGTTGTTACCAGAGAGAGAGTTAGGGAGCAGAGTTGTGTTTTTGTGCCCAGTTCATAGCTGACCTCTTTGTTGCATGACCCCCTAGGTGGGCTGTGTTGTGTTAATAAAGTTTTATTTGTTGCGACCACACCATTTTATCTTTGCTGAAGTCGGGTTAGCTACTTCATACTTCTCTCACTTGTTAGCCCCTTCTTGCAGTCGGAAGCTGGCTAACAGTATTATAATCTTTTGGTGACATTTTGGACTTTGGTGACATTTTGGACTCTTTAGTGATGTTTTGGACTGGTGATATTTTGACCATCCTTGTTGTTAATATCATTCTTCTTTTCTTCATATATGAAATTAGTGATTTTTTTATTTGTTAACATTCTTGGCAAATAACACTTACCCTTTGGAATAATCTAATAAAGTACTATTTTGGAGAACATATCCACTGAAAAATATTATTTGCTATGCCTATAATTTTCATATCATGAATTAGACAAAATTGTATAAATTTTTAACCAAAAAGGATATATACTTAAAATCAATAAATTTCAAGATTTTTTCATAGCAAATATTCCAAATTTTCACAGCATTGCTCATATATCCTAGACTGAAATGAATTTATTCCAAAAGGGTGATACTAACTTTGCCATAGTTGATGCTATTAGACTTCAATATAGGTAGACAAAACACTGCTAATATGTTACATGTATGGAAAGTGTTATGAGGGAATTCCAGTAAAATCAACCAATCAGAATGTCTGGGTGGTACAAAATTTCACACTCACTTCTTTTGCCACAATTTTACGGGTTAAAATTATGCAAAACTTAGTATATTTACCAGCTGAGAACATTTTTATTTTTTAACCTATTCTGACATTATTGTAGCTCTAATTCAGGCGCAACTTTCTACAGTTTTAGTTTTCATATCACCTACATTTGCCTGTCTGAAAATCTGTCATTTATAAGTCTTTGATTGGCTGTGACTCAAAGATGGCACAACAAAACTGGTTTATACCTGTTTGCAGTTTCCTGCCCCCCTAATCGATACTGCTTATGCATATATAGTCTATTAACCACTGCTTCACCAGTTGTCTGTATGGCTTAGTGGGTGAGATGGCGGGTATACAATTTACATGCCAGAGTTAGGTGGATTCGAGCCTTGGAAAAATTCCAAAAAATTTTCTCCACCTGCAAATATTAGCATCTTTGTATGGCAATGACAAGCACGTATACTAAAATTTTATTTTCATTATTTGGCCTTCACCTTCGAATTTCATTTGGTGATAATGTAAATGATTATGTATTGTTATTTAAAAATCTGCTATTTTTCCAGCTCCTAACTTAGTTAGGTTGGTTTTTGCATTCCACCCTTTAAATAGATTCAGTATAAATGACAGATTTTCAGACAGGCAAACATAGGTGATATGTGTACATGATATGAAAAGTAAAACTAGAAATTTGTGCCTAAATTCGAGCTATAATAATATGTAATTTATATCAGAATAGGTTAAACAATAAAAAAGTTATCCACTGGTAGTGGTAAGTATACCAAGTTTTTGCATATTTTTAAGCTGTAGGGGTGAGGCCATGTGTCAAAAGAAGTGAGAGAGACATTTTGGCATTTTGTTTCTACCACCCAGAGAAAACGAAACTTGTCAAACGAAAAAATGGAAAATTCCCGGCAGTGCAATGTATAGATAATTTATTTAAAATCTTTATATTTTTGCAGTAGTTACAGCTCTGGTCACCAGAATGCTGTATCGGGGGAGTTAATGTTCCGGACCTTCTGTATGCATATGCAATGAATTTAGTTTCCAACTTCAAAAATCAAAATGGCGGTCTTTCAGGGATTTAAAGTTGGTGATAAATTTGCCTCATTTTTATCATTAAAAGACACCATCACTAACACAGAGAGATTATTTCATTTATATTTTATTATACCAGGACCTTCAATACAAGGTCCGGTGACTAGATTTTTAACTAAAGTGGATACAGGTCTGGTCATGCTCACTGCACATGTGTGACAAGAGGTCCAGAACTTTAACCTCGCTATATAGGATTCTGGTAACTATAACTATAATCACTATAATATATTTAATATTTAATCCTAGTATGCTAAACTAAATATTTAGCATATACTAATCTGTATTTTGTACAAATTTCTACCAGATATAGTAAAAACTATGCCAATATTAAAAATATCAATTACCTAAATTATATGCCCAATGATATAAACTTTAACATTATTCCATACTTTTTAAAATGAATAGTATCTAGTTTTTGTCACTAATTTTCCCAATAATTATAAATAAAAACCACAATTAAAATGAATTTAACAAAAAAATAGTAAAATTTAAATAATAATTAAAACAAAGCAATATATATATATTAATATATTAAATAAGGTTATAGAGGCTTCTGAGACATAGCAGGAAACAGACTAGGGTCTGGTGAGGAGTCATATGCCTATATTAGTGCTAGTGGTAATGCTAGCATTTATGGAAACTGTTAGATAAAAATAAAAGGTAGAAGAGGCAACTGATCATGACCTATGGGCAAGGGAATATCCATAAAGTCCTAAAAATTAGCTGTGAATGCCAGCTTCTAGAGTGTCTCCAAGATGGAATAGAAGTGCCAGATAAACTGCCAATTATCGGTAATAAGATATATAATTTAAACTTCAGCAGTGGATAGCCGAATAGGCAATGAATGAGCATAGAGCAATGAATAGTTGGTGTATAGGCAACAAATGGGACAGCAAATAAATTGTAAATGGGTAACAATTGGGCAACAAATGAACAATAGATAGGCATGAAATAAATAGTCAGCAGTAGATAGGCAATAAAAATGTTTCACTTGCACCGGAAAATAGCAAAAAAAGTTTCATTTGTACTGGAAAATAGCAAAAATATTTCAAATAAAATGACCTAAAATTAAAGTGTTTGATTTAAACAAAAACTGGCCAGAGCCATTAAAAAATTAAATAGAGAAATAATAGGTTTTCTAAATTTCCTTAAAATATCGATCTGTAGTGTGCACATTTGATTAGCTACAACATTGTCAGTGTAAAATTATTTCATGCCTACTTATTCCTGATACCTTTTTAGCAAACGTTTTTTAAAAAAGGAAAATATCCTTAACCCTGGAACCTTAAAATTGCTAAGTCCTAAATATCCCATTTTAACACATTTTTTGCACATAGAAGCACAAAGCTTCAATGTATTCTGTGACAAAAGTGATTCATTCAAACAACAATTGGTGAACTTTAACCCTAATTGGAAAACAGTAATATATTTGGCTTAAAATGACCTTGGGTTGACCTTTGTATACCAGACTTTTCGTAAATTATTAAATTTTTCAAAATTGTCTAACAAAATGCATTCTGTGACATTTATCAAAAAAATGTGAAAAATAGTGTACTTTCAAAACTGATTTCGTTCTCATACTACTAAGATTTTACATCACTGGCGAAAATGTCTTAGCCTCCCAAATTTTTTCAGGATGGCTGATGTAGCTGAAAATTGGCTATTCGTTATATTTGCACCAATTTTCGTATCGAAAAGCCTTCAGGAAGATTTGGAGATGAATTCATCAATTGAAAAAACTTATAGATGCAAATGCCTTTTCCCTAGGCAAGGGGGCTGGCTGTAAATCCCACATTCTCTGGCTAGTTTTGTCCTCATTGGGACCCATCAGATGTATACAAGAGAATGCGAACCAAGCTTGACTACTACTGGCCAGTCAAGCCAGGAGCTCTGGAAAATAATTTCACCACAGTGAATTAATGCCATCATGCCATGACATGCAATGACAAGGCATTTGCATATGAAATCACAAGTAACATGAGATATTAAATGGACCTTTACAAGTGTGGATGCAGGATGTCCTGGTTCGTCCAGGAAAGCAGACGTTTTTTTAATTTTTGGGTATTTATCAGGTTATTTCTTTTTGGGAGATGCCAGATATTGAATTACTCCTTTTTGAAAGTTTTTGAAAGTTTTCCTTATTTTTCACCAACAAAACAAAAATAATAGAAAAACTTTGGTTTCTTGTCTGACTGATTTTTCAAATTGAGATTGTTTCTCCTGTTACTCTATCATCCAAGTTCAGGGGCCTGTTTCATAAAACTTAGGAGTTAGGAGCTAGTAAATTTAGGAGTTACTAGCAGCTAAATAGCTGTTCTCTTAAAGTCTTTCATAAAACACTGCTAACTAGGAGCTCTTAAAGAAGAGCTCTTAAAATGTATTGATTCTAATGCAGGGGGCTAAATTTAGTTGACCAATTAGAATGGTTCTCTAACCAGTAAAATAGCGACAATCTGCATCACACTACAGGATCGCGCACGCAGACGAGGGGTTCAGTCATGGCTATCTATATAGACCAACTATATAGATAGCCATGGGTTCAGTGCAATACAGCACTTGTGATTTACCTACAAGAGAGTGTGCACACGTGGAACAATGGCTATTGTTGGTCGGGGCCAGAGAAAAACCACCTCTCTCTGGTCGAAGCGCGGCAGGGGTAGAGAAAATATTGCCAAATAGTGGGCCTGTTTGCTCACTTGCCTACACATTTAGGGAGAGATTGAAGTACTTAAAATTAGCCGTAAATATACTGCTAATTGTAGCTGCTCCTAATGTATATGAAACAGACCTTCACTTGTAATTTACAAGCTCTTAAAGCCATCGATTAATACGACTTCACCAACTAAAGCTCTTATCTTATTGGTTCATTTTTAGGGAATTTCCGTGGGGTTTACTGCTAGATTTAGCTGCTTGTAAATTCAGCCGCTCTTTAAATTAGCTGCTAGTAAATTTAAGAGCTGCTACAGAAGTTTTATCAAACAGAATTTATTTAAGAGCAGCTAAATAGCCGCTCTTAAAGTTTTATGAAACAGGCCCCAGATGTTGCATTGGAACTCCGAATTTTTTTTTCTGTTATATGACATGATATAATAAAATCAATGATTAAAAAGAAAGCAAGAAGTAAAAACAAAGTCAGAAGTTTATTAATATTATATGTAACACCAAATTACCTATGATTATGCTAGAGGATGAAGCAATATTATATATTACAAAATGGTGTCAAATACATTCATTTAATGGTGTGCCCCCACCTAACATAAATTCACAAAGGTAACTGTTGAGCAAACTCCTATATGTATGCCACAAAACCAAGAGTTGTGAAAGAACTCGATGAAACTTTCGGAATAGTGTACTACCATATGAATGCAGTCATGTCTGCAATCTTATCAATGCTTTGTTAGGGAGCCCAGCTGTCATTGATTGAGATTATAAAATGTGTTTTATGTATCCAATTTGGTGTCTTTATTGCTAGATGAATAGGAGTGTTGTCTTTTGACTGGGTCCTTATCGATAAAAAATACTACTGAATATGTAATAGTGGTCAAATGTCATTTCAAGAAATGTTCTTTCATTTAATTTTTCCATTTTCAAAACATTAAAAGTCAGTCTTTAAAACCTTATTCATTAGCGTAAATTATAACAATGTCTAACAGCTATATCTATAAAACCAGTTATCTAAATAACAATTTAAAAAAAAATCTTGTTAGTGGCTATGTTGTTGTCCTGAACAAATAACAACTACCATCATGCTCATTGCGTATGGAATTTGACCATTGTTGAAATTTAGCTAGAAATGATGATGACATGTGCATAGCTAGAAATGGCATGAAAATGGGGTAAATATTGTGTTCAAATGTGTTTAATTCCACACTAACTATTGTAAAGGTACAGTTTAAGAATGGTACAGTGAAACAGGGAATGATCTTATATAAACCAAGGATACAGTGGATTTGTAGACATCACAGAGTTTGATTTTGTATAATTTAAAATTAAGTTTTGAGAAGGAGTTCACTGTGTTTTTTTGGTATTAAGAAATTTGGAAATTTTTATTGGAATTCTCACAGTTGACTAGATAAATAAATGCACACACATAAAACTGGATTACTAATGAAATTGAGCTACTAGGCGTGACACTTTTTGTTTACCAAGATGGACTTGTGGACACACGTGCTGGTCTCTGCAGTCATTTTCCTTATGGACCAATTACATGCAACTGAGTTTAACTGAGGCCCAAATAGTTCTTCCTTGTTTTAAAACCTGGAGTTGGCGATATTATTACATATAGGACAGCCCTATGATGATAATCTCTGCAAAACATATCCAACACGCATGCTTTTTCAGTTGACAACTTCCCGGAACAACGATTCTGGGTCACATGAACTCTTGCCATTCTAACATCAAATATACTGGCGAACTTGAGTCCAGTAACCCTCTTCCTTTCTGGGATATCCTTGTTTCCCATAATGGTATTCTATCTCTACCTGCTGTGTATTGGAAACCCATTTTTTCCTCTCTGACCCTCAACTTTAATTCGGTTGCTCCCCTTCTTGGAAATCTAGTTTAATCTCTTGTTTTTAATAGGGCTTACAATATATCGGCTTAGTCCCTCTTTCATACAGAGATCAACATTCTGGTCAGTTGTTTCTGTCTCTAATAATTATCCTAAGAAGCTTCTTCATTGTCGCATCTCTAAATTCCAAATTCACTTCTGCTTCCTCTTCCCCTTCTTGTAGTAGCATCTCGTTCTTTTCTCTACCATTCCTCGGTCCCCCTTCCATGAGCCTTGCAATACGCATTCGACGGTTGGTGAAGAACAACATCAAGATTTGTTTCAAGGCAACTAAAGTGGGAAGTCTCTTCTCAAACAAGGACAAGATCTTCTTGTCTCTGACGTCAGGTGTCGTATACAAATTCACATGTCTGGTGGATCCCAGGCGTCCTATGTAGAACGTACAAAACGACATCTGCACGAACGGGTCAAGGAGCACAAGAAGGGTACTGGAGCGGTCCATTCACATTTGCTGGTATGGGTCACCATTGATCTGTGTCCTTGGATCAGTATCAACCAGTGAGCACCAACTGGAAAGGGCTGGACCTGGCAATAATGGAGGCTGTGGCAATCAAGGTACTTTCTCCCACCCTCAATACCCAACTGACTAATGATGGCGCTTCCTATAAGTAGGCTATATATTAAAAGTTTTTAAATAGTCTTTGTTTATCTGTTGCATTGTTTACATTACCTGTGAAATTCAGTTGTATTACTATTGTGTGTTACTTGTGAAAATGGTTGTGAGTATCCAACCGAAACCGGTCGAATGTACATGTTTTTAATTTCTCTAGTGGTCCTATTTCTTGTTCTCATTAAATTTTGTAACGTCTTATCTTTATCTGATTATAAAAGTCTCATCATCATTCAGTACGGCAGCACTAGACGCGCTGCGGTGGACTTCACGATCTCAAGCCATTTCTTACTACAGTATCTCCAGCTATTCTTCATACTGACGCCAGCATGATGTTGTTGATCCACGACTTTGCTGGACGTCCGGTTCCTTTTCTACCTTCTACCGAATTTTGTATGATCTCCTTATAGAAGCCGCCTCGACGTATCACGTGCCCGTCGAATTACATTTTCGCTTTGTAATCTGCTTTCCTAACTTCAGTTTAACTCCAATACTGCTAAGCACCTACTGTTTGATTTTTGTTTCCTCCAAAGCACTTGTAAACTATGCGGTACGCCCACATTTCGAAAAGAATTGACTACTCCACTCTCGTCTTCTTCAGTCATAGTCCAAGACTCATACCCATAAGAAGCTATTGAAAAGCTTTGCATAAAAAAGTCGAACAATAAGCCTTATGCAGATTTCTCTACTTTTCCAAAGCTCATCATTATTTGTCGCCTGTTGGTCGAGCCTTGGTCAACTCTCTCGGATACTAATGCCTGACTAAAAAGGAAGGAGAATGTTTTTACCTTCACAATCGGATAGGTCCAAACAGTTGGCAATCTCTGTCGACTTGCCCTGGCATATTCCATTGGCCGACAGACATTTTCTGGTGCGCTCTCTGATCCCACCCAGGCCACAAGTGACAGAACAAGGACCCCATATAGACCAGGCACTCCATTTGTCCACCTGTTTGGGACAGAGGTCCCTGTCGCAATATTCGCGTTGGTTAGCCGGCCCTGAACAGAACCGACCGTTGTGATCGGGCGGAGGATTGGTACAGGTCCGACTGCGCTCGGTCAGACCAGTACCGCAGGTTCGTGAGCATTTAGACCAGGCGGCCCACTCAGACCATTCTCCGTGAACTGACAAGGTGGGAATGTAAAACGTGTTGGCAGAGCTAAATTCAACTAATTCTTTCAAAAAGATCAGCATGATTGGTACAGTTTGCACCCGATAGTTAGACTGATGCCAATAATCTTCCCCTCAACTACATTCTGGCTTTAATCATGATTGTAATTTCTCAACATATACTGTACATCAAATGTACTGTATAACACTAGAGTAGAAAATAGTTGCCCGGAAGACTTTAGGCGTACTCAATACACAGCCACACCTATGGAAATCTTGATCATTTTCAACACTATTATATGTGTAACATGTTTGGGGAACTAGAATGTAAATTTCCTAAACAATTAATAAAAACTTGATAGTAAATTGGAGCTTGCTGAATAGAATAAAGTAGTGATCATTCAGTCTAAGTGTATACTATTTGACATTTAGCATTGCATCAAATGTTCCCCAGTTGTCCCCTCTTGGGACAGGTTTGCGCATCCAGATGGCCAACTCCGTCCTGCGACAGGGCCTGTCTCTCCCAGATGTCGGAATCCCCTTCCTGTAGCTGGTCCGTCCCCCGGCCAGCGTCCTTTCCGGCGGATCCTCCTCAGATCGTGGGGGCCCCATCCGGGAAGGTGGATTCCTCTTCAAATTCTATAGATCAACGTGGTCGGTTTTCACACTCGCAAAAAGGAACTAATTCATTTATCAGAAAGAAAAAAGATACAAATCTATGTGGAGCATTCGTCCCCGTCTCCAAGGGTGGCAAATAGCGGCTTTGCTCCATATTTTCAATTCGGGCTTCCTTACAAGTGCCCTGACGTCCTACCTGGGTGATTTTAACGCCGCTTGCTCACCACGTATCATGGGATATGAATGACACCGAGGACGAGATGCGGAAACGGATCGAGGATTGGGCCCCGACGCAAAATCTTCATGGTACTTACTCAACGATGGTCAAAACACTAGAATTAGAAAACGGGGTCACGGGAGCGCCCCAAATATCACTTCTTCGTGGATAGCCTGCAACGCCTGGAGAGTGGGGTAGGACCCTTCTCATAAAACGCACTGTACATGCCCCAGCCAACAGACATACACCAGCTGTATTGCAATATGGCTTGCCTGACTGCACTCGACATCTCACAACAAGTGGTCCGCCAATGGGTCCCGGGTCATTGTGACCAACTCGGCAACGAGGAAGCAGAGAGGAGAGCAAGAGATTGAGTCACCCTCCCTCAGACAAGGCCCATAGACTAGAGAACTGCTCGTGCCGCCACCGTCAGATTCGCCCTCCGAGAAGACGCCCAAAGCTATGATGCGGACCCTATTCAGTTAACCACAGGGCCTGTTCAATAAAGGGCATCAGAAGGCTTAAACAGAACACCATTTGCAAGGAACAGGATATCTCTCTTGCCCAGCTACGCACAGGGCACTGTCCTCTACTAAAAGCGTATATACATCACATAGGGGGAGTGGCACTTGTGCCCCGACTATCCTCTCTCGGTCCTTACGACCAACCCGGCGGCGCGGTCCTGCTGGCTAGGAGGTCCCTCTCTTAGGCCGGACTTTCGGCCTCAGTCAACAACAAGAACAACAACGCCTTTGGCTAATCAAGGATACCAACAAAATGTGTCTCTTGATAACCAAATAGACAATATTAAATGTTGTTTTGCAGGTGCTCTTTGATCATCCTGTCATGATAGCAGTCTGACATGTTACATTGCCATGGAGTATTTAAAACATCTTTGAGATTGCGATTGAGTGGGTTCGTAAACACCTAACCCTCACCACACTTTATCACCTTCTCTTGGGGACAATCATGTAACCTCCAGTGCCTCGACAGTGGTGGGGCGGGTGTCGTGTTTGGCTCGCCTGGGGATGGATTTGTGAGTTCCGATGACGTCAATTTTGGAGTTCCCGGGTCTTTTTAGTGTGGGTTCGGTGCTGCGTTTGTCCTGCTACTCTTGACGCACACGGTGTGGGGACCACCCTGAGTGGTGGTTCGAATACTCGAGGTTTCGGGACATCTTGGTTAGGCTTGGCCATATGTATGGTGTTCTGTGAAAGTTGGGCCGTTTGGTTAAATTGCGACCACCCTTCTGAGAGTATTGCTTGGGTGAGGGCTGGTGTCCACCTCTGTTGCATGTTAATCACACTGGGTGATATTAAACGGTTTAGTATCCCTTCTGATACACTTGGTATGCCTAAGTTAGATGTATCTACCGGCACTGCCTCTCAGAGGAATCCATGTCGGTGGACTCGTATCTGAGGGAGTTCTGGCTCCCCTGACGAGACCCGCAGTCAACAATAACAACAACAACTGCAAAGGTGTGGCAAGATGGAGAGAGAGGTGTGCGGAGTTGGACCAGAAGATCAGGAAGAAAAAAAGAGAGTTTTGAAAACAGTTTGTAGAGGGCCTCAGCGAAGATGATGACAATGAGTCCCTATGTCGCCGCCTGTTCGCGGTGGGACTACAGCCTCTCAAGGCTAAAAAAGCGACGACTTTCCTGCCCCTCCGGTAAGGGGGGGCCCAATACCCGGGTTTTCGGGCCGGCCGGTCACAAGCCCCGCACTGTGACTGGCGGCGCTGCTTCTCCGTGCGGGGGACGCCGAGAGGAATCCCGGTCCCTGGCCTTGCTCTCTTTGCAATCACAACATAACAAAAAGACAAACATCATTCCGCTGCAACACACGTCACACACACTGGGTACACAAAACATGCACGCAGACAAGCATCAAACAATTCACAAATGCATGGCTCTGCCCACAGCACACAACTAACACCCCCATTCTCAACGCACCACACAACCTACCCCTATCACCAGACACACAACACACAACAAACATTTATACACACAACGCATCACAAAACCTATCCCAACCACCAGACACACAAACTCACACCACCACTCAACACAACCAACAACAATCACAAACTTGGCCTTGCTCACTTTGCAATCACAACATAACAACAATCACAAACTTGGCCTTGCTCACTTTGCAATCACAACATAACAAACCCACAAACATCATTCCGCTGCAACACTCATCACATACACTGGGTACATAAAACATGAACGCAGACAAACATCAAACAATACACAAACGCATGGCTATGAGTACAACACACAAATAACACCCGCGCACCACAAAACCCACCCCAACCACCAGAAACACAACACACAACCCACC
>JAUYWV010105997.1:0-12984 GCA_032274565.1 Nematoplana nigrocapitula
AATCAGCAATGGCAAAAGAAGACGCGGCCGACCAAGGAAAAGATGGTTAGACGAAATCAAGGAAGCGACTGGACTACCACTTAGCAGATTTCAAGAGGAGGTAGAAAACCACCAGAGTTGGAGAAAGCGAGTCATGGAGGCTGCCAGAGGTCGGCGCCGACCTAATGGGACAAGGTAACAATATGTAAATAGCAAAAGATGCTATCAAAATGATCAGACTGTATCTAATAATTTTCGTTAAAACAATGCAATTTCGTTATTATAATATTTATAGTTTTAGGGTAAAAAATTGGGGCCCCTAAGCTTGTGGACACCCCCCTTAGAAAAAAAATCTTGGTTGCGCCCCTGTCCTGATAGATAGCACTCGCGTTCCAGCGTAAAATTACGATTTTCACCCATGTTTCTCACAGCATTTGACAAAATTCCCAACTCCTGTCAACACGACGGTTTACTCTCTGAGGTTTTCCACTACACTGAGCACGATAAAACTATCTGTTTTCACACTGAACAACACCCTTTATCTCTAAACGCATACAAACGCAGCCAAAAATGCCCAACTTTGATGTTATAGCGCTGCATAGACACTATGTAAACTGTGCTATGCTTCCCAAAGCAAGATGGGGGAGGGGTGGTTTGGAACCCATATACACTAGCAGGCATGTGCTATCCTTAGCTATGCTAACCAAAAATAAACTTAATTACATAAAAGTATACAAAATGACGCCCTATTTCACCATTTAAACTGGACTTGTCACAACCATGGGGGTATATGGACCCAAACCCTTAAAGTGGTCTAGCGAGAACGCTTCCATTACTACTGTACTAATACTAATTCATTTCAATATTATTATTACACTTGCAACAGCATGCTGTCTTTGATCCATTTCTGTTTAAATATAGTTATATTTGTTCAGATTTAAACTTATTTACCGATTTTACATATACCCACGCCCCGCGTGTCGAATGTTCTAGAATATTTGAACGACCACCTACATTGCAATGGAGTTCCGTAATAGCCCGAGGCAACTCATTTCGCGAATGTTCCTCTGTGATGAGGAATGTTACCACACCAGTATTCACGATTTTCCAGGGATACGCGCACGACTAAGAAGAAACTGTTCATTGGTACTTCTCTATACCGTAAGATGTTTTTTTGTACTTCTCTATCGTTCTTTAAATGTACAGTATTAGTATGAACCAAAATTGCATACCCGTATATATTCATATAAAATTCTATACAGATTTGGGATTGACTTTATAGTAATTACATTGCAGGGAGTGTTAGGATCGCCGTGCAACTACCTAATACTTTAAATTCATATATAAAACCTGAAAAGTTGATTAATTTGTTTGAGTAGCATTGGAAGTCGTAAACAAATATTCGTCTGAGAAACCGTCATGTAGTTTGCAGCTATAATTTTTAGTCGCATCAGTTTCTATAAAAATACTCTACACCATTGTCCATTTGTTTCCCAGGCAATTTTAAACGAGGTTCAGGCAATTTAAAACGATGATCAGTGTGGTGTTTTCACCTATAGTGTGCTACAGTAGGTAGGCGTTAGCCAATCAGAACGCAGATGCCTCTTTCTGCGTCTACTCTATAATAATTGCTATATACTGTATATATTTCGTGGGGTCTCCTCACCAATTAATTGTCCAATTGTCATGTTATGGTAATAACGTCATAGTTATAACTACAATATAACACTCGTCTTCCGACACCAACCTCTCGGGCTTCTCTCTCGTCTACTAATACTACTACCAAATAAAAAAATGCTACAGTTTTAAATTGCCTGAACCTCGTTTTAAATTGTCTGACTCTCGTTTTAAATTGCTTGAGCCTTTGTTTTAAATTTCCTGAACCTTTGTTTTAAATTGCCTGGGAAAAATGGTGTAGTGTAAAATCTTTCATACATGATTGGTATACAATATTTATTATGCTCTAATCATTTTCATCATTTTGACAGCAATGACTTATGGATATAGCCTTTTCATAGCAATTACTCATCCTCAAATCCCGCAGCAACAGTGTTCAAGGAGTTTGTGCAGACAAATGCATGCGTGCCATAGAAATCCGATTTCTATGATGCGTGCGTATGAGGCTCGAAAAGTGCTGGCGCAGACTGATTGCATGCCCCAATAGTTGTTGTCCATTTGGCGTGTCGAAATTCTTTACCGCATGCACAGACTCCCCCATGAATTTACATATAGGAAATTTTTCCTCCTAGATTTATGCCAGACATCTCGACGTCCGCCATCATACGAGTTCTTACTGCGGTTCGTGTCAGAATCCTTTAAATCGTACGCTGCTGGTGGGATGACACACAAATCGATCCAAAATAATTCTGCTCGTATTTAGAAATAGTTATTACTTTTATAGGGCTGCTATCGATTGTTTAAATTCACTTAATTATCAGCTATCGCGGCTCGAAGAAAATGATATTATTTTTTATATTGTTACTTCATTTTAATTATCATACTTTGAAAAAATAGAATACAAATTCTAAGCTGATGGCCCAATTCTTGTTCTATTTCCTTCAATAATTTATTTATTGCATATTTACTGTTAATGTCTATTACGATTAAGACACCTCCTTTATATGAAAGTGTTTGCGAGAATAAACCTGTTTTGGTCGCTCACGTTGGACTATACAAACACACATGCTTTAAAGGGTAATCTAATCAATTTCGGGAATGCCCGTGTGTTATTTATATAAGGCATCGAGGCAAATAGCCTTCGGTATTCTCCATTTACGCAACCCCTATACGCTTTCTTGATTCCTGCAGTCCCAAGCGAAAGCGTATAGATAAACAGGTTATAGAGGAAGTGTTACGCAACCCGTCTTAGCTTGGCCGACTTCAATATTTACAATGCGTGTTTCCGCAGAAACGATGAGAATTAATGAAAATCGCTGAAATTCTAAAACTCTATGAAAAGCTGCCGAAATAAAGTTGGACGTTTCCCCGTATCCTTCGAAATCCGAATTAACATTGGCAATTAAATTGAATGTCATACTAATCAACGAAGGCTTTACCTAAATGAGAAGGTACACGATCTATATGTTAAATTCGGTCAAGCATGAAGTCTATATATTCCATACTGTAAATTGTACACCGCATTTGCTATCAATTTTCGCCCGCCGAAATCTGTCGTGATCATTGTGTATAGCGGTGATGCTATAATTTTGAGCGTATACTGTAAGTGATGGAAATTAGAAACCCCTCGACGATGCGTGACATGACGCTGTTCAGAGACTCATCTGTGCGGATCGAACCAGCCCTTCCCCCATTCATGCTTATAAGTCCTGGCCGATAATTGTGCAGACAGTCGACCGGGCAATCCTTGGCATCTAATTAGGACGCAACCATGGAGCAGGCACCACACAAATTGCTATTCTATAGTGTGTGGCGGTGAATAGTGATGTGCTCAAAACATCCGGAAACGAATTGCTCACTATATTCACTGACAGATGTCTTGTCGATGAATAGACTTTGCACCCATATTATGATGAAGTCCATATATAGGGCCACCGTTGATCGAGGTAATGTCCGTTTAATATAGTATGAAAGGGAATGTAATAAAGTAAAAAATTTACAATCGGGGGCAGTGACTGATTTCAAGCATGATTCGTACTGTGTATTTTATATAAGAAAATAAATTTCCTTATTTGCAGAACACCGTATTTTACGATTTTCGTTTTTTATTCACATCTACTATCGGTCAACTTTTCATAATAATGGTCCAAATCTGCCCAGCAACGTTAATTTATTAACTAGGCTGATCCGCATGCAATGCTATTCATTGAAATGGACATCCTGCTAGTTTAGACATTCCCTTGAATATCGAGACTGTTTCGAACCTTTGCGATACAATACTTCTTTTCTGAGGCAGCAGCCAGCCGCGCCCGAGTTAAGCCACGAGCTAAATGTTTTCTAAAAGGTCGCACGATTGTATTTTAAGCATTTTTTTCTTATTTCCATTCCACTTGTGTGCAGAGAAACAAATAGGTACTCATTCTGTTACATTACATCATTAAATTGTAAATTGTTTAATTCACACAACCGATAACACTAACAAGTTGAATTTTTTCGAAGTTTGTAGTCATTTGACATCAATCATGAACTCAAAGCTTTTTAAAAGGTGAAATTGTCATGCAGGCAAATCGCCGCCTTAGCATTTTTTGCAGGGAGACTAGATCGTTTCGCCGTAAAAGATTTTCGGTGGTACTGAATACTCGCTCGCTAGCAGTACTTGATGGTTGCGTAGTCAGAACCGTTCTATAGCCACCTTCGAAAACCGTGGAAGCTCCTGCATCTTCGATTTTCACCACTTCAGAGTGTCCTCACGTGCGGAAATGGCCTTCTCATCATTGAAGACCTGGAACTCTTCTTCACATGCCTTCAGTTGTCCGCCATTTTCGTCCTCTGGTTCAGAACGCGATCTCCAGAACTCCACAGTGCCAGGGTCGGAGTCTTTGATCTGGAAATCCCAACTTTTCCACGAATATACGCAGTCTATTTTTGTTTCTTTACTTGATAGTCAATTCCGTTCAATTGGTAGGCTCATATAGGAATTATCATTTTACGAGTAGGCCTATATGTTTAATTTGATTTATATTGCACAATGGTGTCAATATTTTTATGATGGATAGCCCCTATAATCACATTTTAAAAAATCATAGGAATCGCGCGATTCTGCCCTCCCACATTAATCGTGCGATTGATTCTTTCACACGATTAATCGCGCCCGGGCCCGGTCCTGTGCAAAAGTGGTCACTCTAGTAGAAAAACTGGGGACAACACCTCGTCCTGTAATCCCTACACCATAGGTTTGTGTATAACAAAAATATGTCGCCCAGTTACCATACAGTATGCTAACTTAAAAATACACAGATGGAACGACATTACTGCAATTTACAGTAATGTCAAGTGAATTCACGAGCTAACAGTTCCCTCCTGCAACTTCACTAGAATACTGACGAATCAGTTGTTTGCGCGACAAGAAGCGTTCTAATTGGTTGACTTATTTCTCACTCGACCTTGTTTGAATCAGACGGTTTCCGGTCAGAGCTATATAAGCTAGCACGCATGACGCACGCGGGCATGCCATTACTAATCAAACCGATAATCTTTATCTACGCCGATGGCTTACGTTTTTGGATGTCCTAAGTGAGTGTCGATGTATGCCGAACAGTGTGCAAAGTGTGAGGTCTCCCAGGTATCCGTATCAACCTGGATCTATCATCTTGCCCGCTTTCATCCGCATCCCATACGCTGGATGTCCCAACTAGTGTCTGATTTAGTTGGCGAAGCGGCAAGAAAGCCTTACACAACTATAACGGAATCCAAGAAGAAACGAAAGGCTGGCGTTATACCGAGGCCATTAAATTCGTTTATGGTGAGTCTCCCACTGCATTTTTATCTATATTAATTATATATGTAGGTATTTAGTAGGCGGTTATCCTATGTTTTGGCTTGTTATTACTATCAAGCTACGCATTTTTAGCTATTTTATAAAAATAATTGGTTTAAATGGAACTAAATTACACAAACGCCCTAGGCTAAGTATAATTGGTGGAACAAAAAAGAGACTGATCTTCCTGATATTGTCGGAAATTAAAATTGTTTGGCCGAAATTTTCAAGAACATAACGTATATTTACAGATATTAATTACGTATTCTGCCGCATAATTTTCTTTTAAATGGCTACTCATTTCAAATAGATTTTCCAAAGTCCGCAGCATAGGTTTAATAAGTTTTTAATTTGATTTATTCCATAGTACTTCAGATTTTTATTGGCCAAATAAATTAATTAAAATTTCCGCCAAATTTATTTTTTTTAAATTACCAATTTCCATAAAGATTTACAACTTTAAAAACTGGTGGGGACGCGCATATTGGTCTAAATTTTATATTTTAACATCTGAAAAAATATCTCACATGACCTACAAGTACAGGCTACACGTCTGTATGGTGCTACCAACAAACCAAGCGGGAGTAGGAAATGCCTCGCACGCTTTGCAGTATAGGTCTGTGAGGATTTTTCGAAAGTTATTCTATAGCTATCGATTGTTATATTGATCCATCAAAACTTACAGCCGACAGGACAGTATTTTTCGTACGGCGGTGATTTCTAGTTGATTTAGATTTAACGTCGAAATAATAATGCGACAGCGGCACTGATTGATTTTTTGTGCGCGTGATGTGTTTGGTGGTATAATACAGTATCGTGTGTGGCACATATGCTAAGGTTAAAGCTGAGGAAGTATATCGGTGAAGTGACCTAGTTTTAACCGCAATTCATTTCTGTCCTCCCCATGTTAGAAGCAAGAATACCGCAGATAGGGTGCATATAGTTCGACTAAGGAGCAAAGTGTACTGTAGTGTACAACGTGCTGTCGTCCAATAAACAACTCGTGCTGTTTGTCGGTTCGTTATAAGGTAACAACTGGAAGAAAATACACGCGTAGGTGGACACTTTTCACTGCTTGCTTCAGCTGTATTGGAGTTTGCCTTACCCTTGGCCATATACTGTATAGTAATTCCAGACCTTAGCACGCGATAATAATTAATCACGATAAATCGGTCAGGGTATTCAGCCGCACTTAAAGGTTTTTATTCTTATATGAGCAGCAGTACACGCATTTTTTTATAAGAAAGTGAGCCTCAAAATCATCAAACCCTAAGAAATTCATACGAAACTCGCGAGCCTCAGCCTTCGGGCTTAGAAATTTATTTTTCAAACCAAAACAAAACAAATCGTTACATATTGCCTACGTCACATAGCGCAATGTATGTACATATTAGAAATTATCAAAATTATCAATATGTACTGTCGGCGATTGACAGACAGACACACAAGAAGATCGATAATCAATTACGTAGATGAATCGCGTCTCCTGCTGTGCTTAGAAGCGGTTGGGTTGCCTTCTGTCAGCTACATACATAGCAAACAGACTGGTAGCACACTATAGCACAAGAAACAATAGCCTAGGCGAAGTAGAAAATTAAGAAACTCCTAAGAAACTGTGAGCTTGAAAGTTGATAATAAGGTAAGAAACCTGAGCCTCAGCCGGACCCTCGGTTTCTTATAAAAAAAAATGCGTGTAGTTACTGTAAGAGTAAATCAGATGATACACAGTCCGTTCAGGAAAAATAATTGATAGCATATAGTTACCACGGGAAACCCTCAAATGTAGACACTGTAAACAGGGTGAGCAGACCCTCCGCCACGTTGTCATAGTTGAACTCGTTGTTCTTCCATTCCCTTTTACTGACACGGGGCAGGGACACGTCCTGATTGAGGTAGGTAATTACATGGCCCCTGGAATAGAGTACGAAGGGACGATCGCGGTACAGTATAGTTGGCGCAGAAACGTCCGCTCACCTTAAATTATGCTGCTTCACTTTTATGGTTGGATTTAAGATATATACACATATCACAAAACAGAAAGGGGAAATAAAATTACAAATGCTAGTAGTCCACTTCTACAAATATACTTAACAGTAAAGCTAATGTGCAAAAGATTATTATACAGCAAGCGATTCTATGGACGACAGAGAAAACGAACTGGATAGATTCCGTTTCGGCAAGAAACTAAAGTATACACCTTAATTAATAAGTTTTGTTACGCCTAGAATTACCATAAAGTCAATATGCGTTGTTACTGTATTTGTTCAACTAATTAATCTCTTGCTGTAAATAATTGCACTTTACACTGTCATATATTATAGAAACGCCAATGCTTTATTCTGTTTCTTTCAAAAGCCCCGACGACGGCCCGATGCATAACAAATGACATATGCGTGCGGTCGATTCACCTGACATGCGTTAAATTATGGCTTTTTTGCGTGAACATTTTCCCTTTCTCAATCGTGGTCAGTCACCAAGCCGAAAACAACAAGGAACATACATCTGCTCCTATATTGCTGACTCTTAGATGGAAGCCACGACGCAAACATCAGAAAGGCTACTGCCCATTGATGTCGTACTGGATAGCAAAACAGTAGTATGAAAAGGTAATCTCTAGATCACATCACTATTATCCACATACTTACTCTCCCCTGCGTAGGTGAACAATGGCTATGCTTTCAAATTTTGCATACTCTCTCTCTCAAAAAAAAAGATTGATAATGTTACAACAGTGTACACTCGGCATTCAATGCACCAGAACCATGCAGGCTCCCTTACTGGCATTCTTCCTTTGTCGTTTTGCTCGGATCGTTTTCGCAGGCCCAGAATTTCCCGCTGAAGATCTGCACACCGATGCAGGCGAAGATAAATTCGAGCAGGAAGGTGACCAGCATTATGGTCCAGATGCTCTTGATGGCCACGATGACGCACTGGACGACGTGCTGTTGGTAGGTGTTGGCGAATGAAAGAGAAACCATGGGGAATGCTTGAAGACTGTATGTACAGACAATTATCAAAGAGATATTGGGTTGGTATAGTTATAAATCTAATAAATTCAGAAGAGTCCAGTGGAAAATGTATTAGACAAACAGCACAGAAATAAAGCTAAAAGAAAATAACGTACAGTATATATGTATTGTTAGCTAACAGAGGTTCAGAATGGAATGTGGATGTAGGACAGGTCTAACACAGCTTAATATCACCGGGCAAGAAGCCATCATGGGAAGAAATTGGAAGATTTTAAATTCCTTAAGAATGAAAAATCAGGGATGGAGATGCGGACCTGAATTGCACACAGGCCAGTCTGCGAAATAGATACACATGATACTTTGTGGAAATCGCGCAGAATCACGAAGAGTAAGATGAAAATGAGCTGTGGTCTCGGCCACATTGTTGTACGCCGGCGAGAGTTGGACTGTCAATCAAAGAAGAGAAACCAGCAGTACGTCGTCCAAAATATTGTCAAAAGATGCGCAGGAGACGAGTGAGATTATTTTATGAATATCGTAAAACCCAGAAACTTTAAGTTCTTTGATCACCCCGCACGAAGATAAAAGTACCAAGAAGATTCATTGAAGAAAATAAATCAAGAAGCAAATAGTGAGAGGAAGACAGGTAAGATCCTGGATGGATGACTTGAAGAGCAAGAGAGCGGGGGAATCTTTTAAGAACACTCTGTAGCTAAAATTATCAGTGGACTATGCATGATTGGAAAACATCAACTGCATAGTTACCTCGGTCAACAAAAGCCGAAGGTGTGCACAAATTTGACCATTACTCACGCATTTTCTCCTCCATAAAGTTGCTGTGATAAACATCACGGTTACAGAGCTCTGTTTTGATGTTTTACCATGACATGGTGGCCTCTGATTGGCTGATCCAGTTATCGATTGATGACATACTACGCTGTGATTAGATGACTTACTTATGACGTCATCCAAATCAATTTTAAGTGAGTTAGAGACTGCCAAACTATCACTACTGCCGTTATTAGTAGTAGTAGTTTTTTTGTTTTTACCGGCTCCTTCCAGAGGATGGGAATTGGCCACAGTTTTTACACTCAGTCACTGGATCACGACTCTTGCGAGCCCCGGGGAGTTGCCAGCCATTTCGCTATTTCAACCTGTGGGCACCACGTGGAAGCGGCTGACTTTACCCTTAGGCAGACAGTGCTTTAGTAGAGGGGGCATTCAACCACACCAATGATATTTTTAGTGCTTTTACGCACCAAACCACGGCCACTGTCATGGAAGCGTTGCTGAAATTAATTCAGTGACACAACCAGGATTGAACCCTAGATGTCTGGCTTCGCAGTCAGCGTCACAATTGTCAAAAATGTCTACAATTGTTTGTATATATACTGTTCGAATACAACTGGACAGACCACAACACGTCGCTAAAAGAGATTGGAAACTCCATGATCGCAGGTTACCTTGAGACCTTTGGCTCTGTTGATTGCTCTCAGCGGCCGCAACACCCGAAGCACACGAAGAATTTTCACCGCTGATATTGCTTGGTTCCTGAAGTTGATAGAATATATAGTCGTATGATATGTAAAATAAGGCGTACAACATTACCAACAGATCTTTATGAACACAAAAATCAAACTGCATAAGTCAAAAAGCATAAGTCTTGGTAGAAACAATAAATCATCAATTCATAATTAATCACCTTTAGCAAATATTTCATTTCTTCGAAATTTATGTAAAAATAAGTTTAAAATTATTACAAATCTTTAAAATAGACACTAATAATTTCTCTCATATATTCAACGACTTATATACATGGTTGCTAATGAAAGTATTTTGGCAGTTATTTTACAAATATTAAAAAGAATAACTAAATTTATAAAAAAAACGCCGAACAGCTTGTCAAGCAATTATTACTGTTTATTTGTCACACTGCCAATAAAATCCCTGAGCTTTTACTGTGCGACTCCAACGGCTCTTAGAAATACAGTACTGTTTAAAATGAATAAAAATAGTACACATTGAAGAGCACATGCGAAGATAATGAAACAACATGGATATTGCTTCTAAGCTAAATATGTACTGTAGGTAGTAGGCTATTGATTATAACAGTCATCAAATAAAGTAGCTAAACGTCTTCGTGGGGTAACCCAAATAGACAACATTCAATGCTGGTATGGACTGAAACACGAATATTAAAACAGGCATTCCTTTTGTTCTACTGGCTAACTGCGTGATCGTGAAAACTTCAGTGTTTGATTGGTTTTCATTAGAATGACTGTGACTAAATGGAGGAATAAATAAAATTGTTAAATAATTAAAATATAAAATCAGTAGTACCCTTCATTAGCTAAATACTAGCTGCCATGCAGATGTACTGTATATGGCTATCATAGGTTTGTTATCTTGCTACCCTTTGAGTGGGAATTACCCTAAGGAAAATTCATCGCCGTCACCATACCAACTTATACCATTTACCATTTCCAAAGTAAGAAAGCAAAAGTAAAGGTCAGGAACTATTAAAGTGATACTGGAAGAAATCCCGGGGTCGGACAGTTCATAATTTTCATGCTCTTGAAGCTGCCAAAATGTCTGAGTGGTTTGAGTTTTGTTAAACATAATTTGCAGTTCAATTTTGTTTAAATCTCTAATGTCAACTTGTTATTTATTATCAGCATCAAGCAATAGAAAATATTGATACTAAATACTGTATTAATTGTTTTATATAGTGCATGTACGGAATACATTTAATTGGTCAGTCCTAATTCAAATGATCTGTGACAACTGAAAATCAATTTATCATAGAAATTCAAAACAGTCTGCAATTACAGCGCTAGTGGACTAATCAATAAGTATATAGCAAATTTTGCTTAAAATTTGAATTTTTTCTCCACCATGACTTTGATTAACACAAGAATATTTAGATATAGTGTAATACAGAGATGCTTCCGATCCAGTTACAGTATATGGGGTTGGGTAAATTTATATATAATGCAGAACCAAGGTAAAACAACGACGATCCCGTAGGGTAGTTATATCAGTTGCGAAAGAACATCATACGGACAGATATACAGGAAAAAAACAGGCAGGCAGGAATTAAGGAGGCCCAGAGAATTATGTATAGACTATAAGGCATCCGTGACCATTAACCAGGTTTGAAATGAAAAGATGTATACAGTACATGCGGATATTATCATAGCCCCATACAATGGTGAGGGTTTTCTCCGTGACATTTGTCACAACTCTATCATGCAACACGACACATATGTAGATGGTGTTAGACTCACTCCCTAAAGAGTTTGATGGCTCTAGAATGATATTGACAAAAATAGGCGTAGAACAAATTAGTAACAAGTTTAACCATTTTAAAAATTATCACACACATCAATAATTAAACTATAATAACACCTTGAAAGTAATTAATAAAAGTTTGGAAAACATTACTATTCTATGGACAGTTTATTGGCATGTATGTACATAGTATAGTGTGAAAATGACCATATCCGCTCCAGCGGACAAAAAAAATCGTGAGAATAAATACTTTTAAAACGTAGACTTCACATTGCATTGTGAAAGTTAACTTTTTTGAAAATGTAGACGGGCTTTTGAAATCAACAAAAAATAATTAGAATGTATGCATTGATATTGAACCACTAGATATTTCTAAAGGGTGTAAATATATAAATAACGTTGTTTCATAAACCAAAGTTTCCACAAGCCCTATAGGTTAATTGCCTGCTTCCCAAACTGATTTCGTCGACTTTTTTGCTTTCTAAAGCGGAATTAGTCGGCAAAGCTCTGCAACATGGCGACATTTGAGTTTTCCCGCAACACTGCAGCAACATCCAACTTCTGTTAAATCGGTAAAATCAACTGAGTCGGTCTGGGGAAGGGCGGAGGGTATCCTAGTTTCCTTGTCTGTCTCATCGTTCCATACCATTTATATTTGGGTTCCGCCTAAGGAGATCCTCTTGCAATTTGGGTCATCCTGGTGGGAGGGACCCCCTGGGAATCTAGCCATGAAAGATTGGGAGTCGGTCAGGAGGCGAATGCCAGCGGGAGGGAGTCTGTATTGATGGTCATGACGCATCCAGGCCTCGGAGGCGGGCGATGGCTTCCGCTCCAAAGTTCTTTCGGACTATCTTTCATCCCTATCCCTTTTGAACTCGGGGCCGTCTCTTCTTCTCACTTCCAATCTCCACTCTGCCTGGTCCTCCCTCAAACACCTCGATGGCATGGGTGTAACGGTAAACCTTCAATGGATTCCGGGGCACTCATCTCTTCGGGGCAATGACAGGGCCGACTCCTTAGCCAAGATCGGTCTCACCTCCCCTTTCAACGCTCCAATTCCGGGGCACTCATCTCTTCGGGGCAATGACAGGGCCGACTCCTTAGCCAAGACCGGCCCCACCACCCCTTTCAACGCTCCAATCTTTCAGTTTACCTCCTCCTCTTTCATCCGCCACTCTCTTCTTTCCCCCTGGCGGTCTACTCTTCGCAACAACCTTCTAAACCCCCAGATTCTAAATACTTCTCCGGGTGAGCTTCTCCTTCCCGTTCTTCCCGTTGCGAGCTTTCGCGCCTTCGCTGCAACGGGCACTC
>JAUYWV010106008.1:0-12984 GCA_032274565.1 Nematoplana nigrocapitula
CACATTTTAATATAATTTTTATTCATATCTGTGTTATATTTCATGTAGTTTTGCCTCTTTGAAATCACGTGAATTTGCATTGAAATCAAATAGTAAACCATTTTTTCTACCACCCAGAGAAAACGAAACTTGGAAAACAAAACAACGGGGATTTCCCCGCAGTGCGACGTCTAGATAATCTATTTAAAGTCTTTGAGAGAGAGTGGTAGAATAAGACTGGTGGAGAACATCTAATGCTATTTATAGACGCCACTGCCTGTGTGTATGAAATTCGCATTATATGAGCGAAGCATGCCTTTTTCTTTTTTGCAATTACTCACTACCCGTATGACATATCAAACTAATATTTATTTTGTTGGAAAGAGCACATTCTTAAGGTTTTAAAAATGTTTTCAGATTGTAAATTCATCAATTTTACTAAACCAATCAGCCACATAACCATCGTGTGTTTTTGTAAAAACATTGTCAAACGAGCGAAACTTTTCGGTATATCTTCACGGATACTTTAACTAACAAATAGTGAATAATCTAATATCCATTGACCGCGGAATCGGGGCCGCAGAGGGGGGGGTTATATTTCTGTGTTAAGAAAGGAGTTCCCAGGGGTGTATCGAACGTTTACTTAAAAGTTATTACGACGAAAAAGGACCCATCTTGGGAAACAATTCTGGAAAAGTGAAATCTCCCTGCCCTTTTGAAGTCGCTATCTCTCAACAAAAAGGCCTCAACTCTTCTCTAGGCCTAATGGGGCCCACGTATAAGGGTGGCAAAGGGCCCTGCTTGGATAAGAGCCCATCTTAGGCAGGAAAAGGATCATGCTTGGACTTGGATAGGGGCCCATCTTGTGTGGGAATGGCCCCTTCTCTGGCCGGTTCCGCAGTCCATGGATATTACATTATATTCACTGTTTGTTAGTTAAAGTACCCATAAAAGATATCCCGAAAAGATATATTTCGCTCATTTAACAATCTACAGTATATAACTGGAAGAAAAGCAGGGAAAAACATACGCTGTTAATGTGGCTGAGATTTGTTTAGTAACATTACTGAATTTAGAATCTGAAAACATTCTCCAAACCTTTAAAATGTGCTCTTTACAACAAACTGAATATTATCTTGGTGTGTCATATGGTTACAGAGTAATAGCAAAAACAATATAACACTTATCGCCCCTGTTCTATTTATAGAAGACAGCGCACCCCGACGCAATTGAACTACTCTATGTATCTATTTATATCTCTATGTTCAAACCCGAGCTCACAAAATCGTCTCTGTAGACAACTGCAGTTCGTCGAAATTTCCCAAACTTTGCGTTAGAAGAAAACAGACATCCACTAAACTTTTCTGGCGTATTCATGCGGGGACCAGAGTAACCCTCTCTCTCTCCCTGACCTTTGTCCTCAAAGATCTGCCCTAAGTGATCGCTCTTTCTCCCCATCTGTACCACTCTCCATCCGCCGACACTGCTCTTTCTTCCCTGTTGTGACGAGCTTTAGAAACGACACCACAATTGATTAACTTTCACATCTTCCTGTGTTCGTTCATCTTTTTGACAAAAGTGCCAAGTTTTCGCCCTTTCACTAAGATTTTACCCCAGAGATTGTTTGTACTTCGCTTATATATGATTATTTAGTATCTACTCTACTGCACTTTCTCTGTTTTCGGCCCCCTTTCGTTCTATACTGCTTTTTATATTGCTAAAATGATTTTTTGACGTGGAAATATTTTTCATATTAATTTCTTTCCTAGATTTTTTCTTTTCTCATTTTGTAGCTTTCATTATTTCAACGGGTGTTACTTAAAAAACGATCGCATTATGTAGTTAAAATTAAAAAGAAGATGTCTCTTAAATTCACAGCAGCAGGGGCGGATCCACGGGGGGAGGGAGGGGGGGTGGCGGCGCTGGGCCCAGGGCCCAGGGCGGACTTTCAGTTTATTTTTTGATGGTACCTTCTTGTTTTAAAATTACACCCCTAACTATGCATTATAATAATAATCATTCTCGTTTCTTTACCCTCCATATATGTATGGAGTCTTCAAAATTACGCATTAATATCGCTATTATTTATGTGAATAATTATGCCCCTGGGATGGGTCACCCCTCGCACTCTTGTACTGTATGTGTGCTAAATACTACGATGCGATTGAGAAAAAGTGCTAAAAATAACTCACTTTTAGTGCGATCATAAGTTACAGTTGCCTATAATCAGTTATACATGTATTTCCTTTTTTTGCTTGTTTACCGATTTAAAGCTTTTTGTAAAACATGTTTAGTAACAATACTTATTATCTGACAGTATTAAATGTTTATCCCAGTCAGAAATTCGTCTGTTCACTACTTGTAATCATTTGAAAGATAATCATGCTATTTTATGACACTTTTTTCCAGACACAGACCAACAGAAACATCCACTATTATAGATCAACACAATTAACTAGTTAATCAAAGTTGGGAAATGAAGGAACACAGAACATGGTGAAAGTATATAGGCCCAAAAGAATAATGTATAGATGTACCGTGTGTCTCATAAATATTGATTTTTTCTATCAATCGTATATTCCAATGGGTGACGTTTTACTTTTATCGGTATATGAGTATATTTTATGGGACTGCACTCTGCCACTATTTGTTATCCTACGAAAGCTATATGAACATGCTCTATTTGACGGTTACTCAAGAAACGACATTCTGGCAAAATTAAAACATCTCCCATTGAAAATATACTATTAATATAAAAATAGAACCTGTTCCTAGCTTTCGTATGATACCAAATGGGGCCATATATACGCCGCGTAAGTCCAGATTTTAAATGCAGATTGAGTGAAAAAATGACACATAGGAATGTCACACTTCAACATATTAGAAAATATATGTACACTCTAACGGCTTCAAATAGATGTTTTAATAAGTCCTGCATGTGGGGTTATTTAGGACCCCAAACGTGAACTATCTATAGGGTTTCAGTTGCCGTTAACGAACGAACTGTTAAGTGACACACCCTCATTCAACTGCGGTGTTAATGTTCGATTTCGCAAAAAAATATATTATTTTATGGAGATGTTAACTCTAGACTTGACCTCATCCAATGTCTGCGCCTGAAATAGATAAAACATGTATGTACAACATGCTAGTCAGTTTACTTATAAGAATACATCTGACGATAGCGGCGATAACAATACTTGTACTCTACAAACTTTAAGGAGCACGGAGGAGGGGGGGGTGAATATTAATTAATTAGCATTGCCCTATTTGCGATAACCTGCTGTGTACGACAAAGAAGACCTTTGAAAAATCGGGCAACCCTTTGACACTCTCCCTGAATTACCTACAGTATATTACTATTATATTAAGGCAAGGTGCACAGGCTCTCGTGTAAGTGTTCTCACTCTGAGCTATGAATTCGCCTCTCCCGCTTCGTTCAATCGTTGATATCTACAGTATACCTCCTCCCCTCCGACCTAGCTCAGCTTTCTCCTTCTTCCTGCTTACAAAAAGGTGAATTAAATGAATATTTCAAACAGTTCAAACAGTCTACTATTTTAGTTGAGAGGAAATAAATTTGACTGAAAAAAGGAGAGAAAATAGCTCAATTTAATCGTCAATACTAACACATGAATATTCACCTCAAATTCCCGTGTAAAAAATAGGGGAAAATTGTATTCACATTTCAGTGCGACTAAACTGTATACTGTATATATAGACCGATTAACAAACAGAAAATGTTCTAGAAAAAAGCTTAAAAGTCTAATTAATAGGGAAGACCTGGGCTAAAAAATCAATTTTGTTTTACTACATCAACAAATGCAAGAGGGAAACAGGAGCGTTTAATTCGAATTATTTCTAAAATGCGAGCGAATTTTATTCGAAAAATTATGTGTTTTAATATATGGTTCTTGATGTAACTATATTATTTTTCATTGATTGTCATTAGTCGATGACGTAACGCACGCTCATTGGCCCAAATGCGAAGATGACGTAACGCACGCTCATTGGCCCAAATGCAAAGATGCATCTGAATAGTCCAATGGACACTCAATTTCATGTATCGCTGGTCTCTCAATATACATGCAACCCATTAACATGTTACTATAGTTTATTACTCAGTCAAGAAACACCAAAAAGAGATTACATTTCCTGGAAGTTGATATGATAACAAAAAAAACATATGTTCCACATGACCTCCTATATCTGATGGACAATTTCCGTTTCTTGAATGTACAGTATTGCGGACAATTGTTGAACTGTACACGTGGTTCCTGAAGACCCCCAGAGGTTTTTAGATCTTGGGGGGGGGCGGAGGGTTGCGATCGGGTGAATCCAGAGACCACTCGGATTCGCGGTTCTTAATATATGCTAATCATCCAAATCAGGGAATCGCTGGTCCAGCCACTCCATTGTGATGATGGCTGCATGTGGAGTTGCCCCATCCTGTTGGAATCATTTGATTCAATTTTGCTTGATCGGTAGTTTGTATGTATGCATGGGTGAAGATGAAGAATCCTTGGTTACGATTCTTTGCTCTGAATGCCCGTGAAAGACCCAGCTCTTGGCATTGTCTTCGGACTTCCTTCCGACAGAATCTAGCTCCCCGCATTCACATTGTAAAGAGATCTTGCAGTCACTTTCCTGCTAGAACTTGACGTTAGAACCTTTGATCTAATCTTCAGTTTTTTTAATTGTTTCATATCAACTTCCAGGAATGGCATTTTTGTGTGTTTCTTGTCTAAGTAATAAATTATGCATGTATATTGGAACACCCTGCATGTCATTGTCCTGGGAAAATCCGCATCGAGAAGATTGCATAAAATAAAACTCCATTGCGGTGGCAATTCATCCATAGAAAATTATTGACAAAACATGTTCCAATTGAGCACAGTCTTGTTCAGCATGTTTCGCGCATCGATAGAAAACTGTACAGTAATTTCAGAATGCCTCAAAAGAATATCGAGTAGGATCAGTCGATAATTTTGATGAATAAAAATAAAGCTGAAAATATATTCTTTTCTATGATGTCATATCAATATAGGAAAGAAGAATCACATTATTATCAAGCAATCATTTGACCCCAAAGTCAACTCTATATCAACCTCAAACAACCTCTCACACACCAAGTTCACGCGAAAACCATCTCGTAACTCTAATTACATCCAGAATACGGTCTATTGGCTGTATGTACAAATAGAACTGCATTCATAGTTAGGGAGGCGGTGGCGAGAATACTGTTGCTTCAGAGTCTGAGAACTCCTTACTACCATAGTCAGAAACGGGATGCAATGCTTCCATACTTCGGCAGCGCATTGTCCTCATAAAGGGGTCTCTGTACTCAACAAATATGCGCAATTTCAGGTCGACAAATCTTCTCATAAACAATATCAAAGAGGATTCGAAGACCAAAATTAGAGAGATTATTTTTTATTTGAGGGATGCTGGATGTAGAGTTGTACTGCAAGTGCAGTTGGCAATTAAAAAGCACAAAATTTCCTTACGTCAAAAACTATGCAGAGACGAGGCTAATGAAACAACTAGGAGAATGCTGTGCAGTATACCGTACCAAGAAAATCCTACATAACTCCTACTCAGACTTTTAATGAGGATATGTGCAGTACGTCATACAGTATATATTTGATGGAGAGATATTTGAAACTCTATAAAAACGATATTGCCCGTTGGTGTATTGCCTATTCTACCATATTGATTAAACACATTATGAATGGCATATGTCGAGTGATCACAGCACATACATGCGGGTCGGTGTACACCTAAAGTTTTAGGCTGGAAAGAATACAACAAAGTTTGAGGTTCCGGAATCGGAGAAAAGAGAAAAGAGGTCTGAACAGTCATAGTGGCTAGAGAGAATTCGAAGTTTGTCTGCAGCACAACAATGCCCAACTGCACTTATGGAATAACTTCACGAACAGACAATCCAACCTCATCCTTGGCAGTCGATATGAGCTTACATAAATCTTGAAGGAAAGTTCTTATTACAATCATGGCAGCTATTGTTTAAATGCATTGAAATAGGACCTGATCGTTTGTGTCATGGCCATTTTGACATTTAAAAAGATAAACAACGCAGGACTTCATATGATGAGAAGCTGGGTCCCTGGCAAAACAAATAAGGCCCGGATGACAATTATGGCGGACTCGATAGTACTGTAAGTTTCTTCTGAATTTTTTACCAGATACAATAGATGCAAATGCCCTTTCAGTAGGTGAGGGGGCTGGCTGTGGATCCCAAACTTTACGGCCCTAGTTTAGCACACGACTACATAGGTTCCGGAAAATGATTTATGGCATCACGCCATCACATGCATTGACAAGTCATTTTTTTAGCGAAAAGGCATTTGGACCTACAGTATTATAGATTTGGTTAAATTTATATGTAAATGACTTGTCATTGCATGTGATGGGATCCACAGACAGCCCCCTCGCCTAGGGAAAAGACATTTGCATCTATTTTACAAGATGTTCAGTATGAGAGACAAGATATACGTAGGGCAGGCAGAAAAATCTAGTCTGAGAATTAGAATCACACAAGACCAAAAGAAACAAGCGGGAAAATTACAGCCTTTGAACAAGAATGTCAACAAGGCTATATGAAAAATCTTCGTCGTCTTTCGATTGTATCGTCGTATATCCATCATGCCGGTAACCGGCCCTTGTGTGGTTCTTGATGTCTGACATCTGAAAAGCCATTTTTTCGATTGTATACATATGAAAAAATGAACATTACAAAATGCAATGAATTATTAAATTAAATTCTACTATCTGCAAAACCATTAAAGGCTTTTTTGTTCCGTTCTTACCCAGATCTTCAATCGCAAAATATTACTTTGAAAATGTATCTGCATTTCTATTCTTACACATACCTTTGAGGTATAACAGAATATTGTCACGAAATCCCGACGAAGCTAGCTGCACTAATGCCTAATGCCTGTAGGAGCTGTTAGATTGCACCAAACGGCAATAAATTAGGCATTCAACCAGTGTCATATCCCTAAAAGCATTATTTTCAGACGAGTCAAATAATAAACGAAATTACATGTACACTATGGATCTTAACAATTTTTTACAGTAGCAGATCCTCTATTTCAATGGTGTCTATGAAATTAAAAAAAATAGCTTCATTGATCTGAAGCATGCAGGCGCGTGCTGGAGTTTTTAATCGAACAAATATTAATGATTACGAAACAGTTTGGAGCGTGATAATTTCCCTTCTTACCATACAATAAATACATGACACGACTGTAACCATCGCACGTTCAGTACATTTATGCACGGTAAGAATGACGTCACAAGTTTGCACTTTGGATTTTGCGAAGAGAAGAAAAAGAGAGAGATGGCATTTGTAGCCATTGCATATCTTTGGGGGGTTATTTTCTCCACCAAAGATAATACAATTGTTCCTCGCGTTCAAACATAGGAAGAACAACTCCATTATCACGGTGAAGAATGATGTTTGGATGAAGTTCAACTCTGCAGCTTCCGCAGTACGCGTGGAAGACATACAGTACTGTTGTAGTCTATCAGCAATTATAGCTGTCACTTCAACGGAGTAGTCTGTGTGACAAGTGTGACCTTGCAGTGAGTGAAATGTGGCGACCATTTTCTTTCCAGCATTCAGACCTCTGAGACAGTTTGAGGGGTGGCGGTTCATCAGCTGCCTTCCCTTTGGGATGACTGTGTTGTTTACTTTCAGGGTCAAAATAGTGAACCCACGTGCCATCGTGTGAGATGATATTCGGGATTGATCTTGGGTCGTATTTCACCAATACTTCCCTTTAAATTCCTACAATTGAGGCTATCATTTGTGCAGTTGTGACTGTCAGTGGACAATCGTACGCAGGCCGCTCTTCTTGTTCGAGACTTTTTCGACCACATTTAAATTCGCTGTATAGCAAGGGGGGGAACAGTTCTTTGGCAAGGAGCCTCATCTCCGAAAGCAGCAGACAGGTGTTGCACAGATTCACTTGATTGTAATCCTGATTTGTAGTCAAGCAATCTATTATATTAAGCAAGCTATGTGATTCCTGGGTCGGTCGGTCGGTCGCGTAACGTCAGAACAGGTCGTCTGATTGGTCAGTTTGCTGACAGAGAGAGAGAGAGAGACAGTGCGACTTGATTCACACACTCACTCACACACAGGCTGACTTGCTGGCTTAAGGCTGCATAGTCAGCCAAGCTGATGTCTCACTCTACAAGCAAGACTACTGCCCTGCGCTAGCGGACACTGCCAGAGCTTCGGGGTTGAACGTACGCCTAAAGCACGCTACTGATACTCAACTTGAGCGCGTTGTGCTTTGTTCATAGCAACACTTGCACGCGTAGCTGCAGCGGGCACTGGCAAACATTCGCTGCTCTGAAATGTTTCCTATAGTCAAATTCAAAAATGAAACAGAGAAATCGAATTGAGAGTAATTCAAGTTAAACTCTATCGTCAACCATAAATTCATTTTTTTTAATTTTATAAAAATTAAATTCAGAAGCTATCCACTGACATATATGGACATACCTCATAGAAATGATCAATTATTATTGATGTAGTCCAATGCTTTCATCAAAATGTTAGAAACGTACTGGCCTCCCTTGTATTACTTGTAAATTGTCCGATAGGTCAAAGTCAAGATGATATTTACGGATTTAAACAACTAAGGAAACTTTATCCACGATTTTTTTTCCAGTAATAAAAAGAATTTCTACTCTTGGCAAACGACAAAATTAAAAGACAAAATGAAAACAGCAAATCAACTTTTTTTGGGGAACTGAATGTCTTTCTTACGAAATATTTTTACCGATATGACAATGAGGAAGGGACGTGTAATTTTGTTTTGTCATTTATGCGAAGTATGCATTCAACTCCTTTTGTTTTAATTCACATTTGGAGATTGGTGACGTTTGGAAAATTCTTTCAAAGATCAGGTCGTCACAGGAGAGCAAAACAAAATTTCAACAGGTTTAGCAGTACTGTCATTCAAGAGAAACTAAAAATAATGAAGTTACTCCAATTAGAAAATTGCATTTTAATAAATTAAATCTTCAACCAACTTGAGTAACTAATATCTCCGCGCTCATTGCTTATCGAACGGGAACGGGTAAACGATGAAAACCAGCGATTAGTTGTAACTGTTCCACCAACAAAAAAACAATATATTGCGCGGTGATTCCTGACCTTCCTAACTACCGCCCACACACACACACAGCTTTCCCATTTTCCAATCAAGAGTCTCTGCTAATTCGCAGTCTTCCCAATGAAAACAGACAATACCGCATAATGAATTGTGTAGTGCACAACCAATAATAAACAAACTTGTAACTTTCTCCCTGATTTTGCACAGCACTTAAAATACAGTAGTAATGGCAACGTGTTCCACGCTTCCATTCTTAATATGAATTTGATAGGATATAATCGATCCAACTATTCAGCTGAATTGGCGGTGTCCTTCCGAAGTCCAGCTTGCAACACCGCAAGATTGCAAATCTAGTTAAATTATCATGATCATCATCAGGGGGCATCTCCGATTCGGAGGTTGGCTACAACGTACTGTCAGCCCTTTCTTTCTTATGCTTTTCTGTTGCAGTCTTCCATCTCCGCAAGCCTGTCCATTTGTACCTTCAACTTTTACCCTTCAAAATTGTTTTCATGATGCTGTTGTGTCTCTTTACGTGGCCAAAGAAGCCTGTTTTCCGTTGCTTTATGAGATTTAAAAGATTTTGTTTCATTCCAAGTAAATTAAGCACTTCCTGTTTTTTTATGTTTGCCTTCCATGACATTTTGCCTATATTCTTCGTAGTGCCCGCATTTCAAAGCTCTCAATTTTCTTTTCCAGAGTTTTGTTTAGAGTCCAAGTCTCTGTTCCATATAAGAAGGCAGACCAAATGTAGCACTTCATTAGCCTGATTTGTAAATCCATACTGATTTTCTTTGGAAGTAAAGAAACTTTTCCGGTTGTTAAAAGCTTCTGCAGTAATTAACTGCTCAAGATGTGTATGTCCTAGCTGTGACCTATTGACTTGGGAGAGCCAATTTGCATGACAGCGCACGAATCTGGGAATTTTATCGACCGTAATAGAAAAAATGGTTGCAAGATATTGTCAAATTTCTCTACATACACGACGCATCTCTATATAGAAAAACATATTCTGTTTGTGTTATGTGAGCGTGATGCATATCACAAAGCGAAAATCTTACCACGCCAACATCAAGTTTTAATCCTTCACCACCTTGTCACCTTGTGCTGCCAAGTCGGGTTCGACTTTTAGCGATCTGCCAGCACAATACATGCCAATCTTTTCTGTTGTGAGCCTTGTTGATCAGTTCCGTCAGTTGAAGGTTGGTCTTATCCGTGATCTCGCTGATCCATCTTCGCCCTGGTCTGCCTCGTGGTCTTGATCCTTCTGTGATGCCTAGCATAATTTGCTTTTCCAAGCCATCCGCTCTAATCACATGACCAAAGTACTTCATCTTCTGACAGATTAGGGATCCGTAGAGAGAGATCGGGTTCCCTACCGTTTCTAAAATTTCTGTGTTTCTTCTTCTGGCTGTCCAAGGGACTCTAAGCAGTCTAAGTCAGCACCTCAGTTCGAAAGTATCAATCTTGCGTTTGTCAGGACCCTGGACTGTCCATGTTTCAGCCCCATAAGAGACTATGGAGAACACCAGAGCTTTGACAAGTCTCACTTGTGTTGTTAAGGTGATGTCACTATCCCTCCACACTTGATCTAGCCTGGCCATGGCGGATCTTCCCAGAGTTAGACGTCTACAGTAAATATTTCATGGTGACTATCGTTGTCGTGATTAATATGAGAGCTGAGAAAGTTGAAGGTCCTTACCACGTCTATATTTTCACCATTGACGGTGAAAGCTTGCAGGTCAGTGTTGGAGAACGCCTTTGTCTTCAGCAAGTTAAGATAGAGTCCAGCCTTTTTACTGGGTCACTTTTATCGCCTATATAACATGATAACAAAATTACTCTCTTTATTTTGTCCAGCAAAACCGAAATTGGTATAAAGAAAGAACCTATTACTGACATAGAGAAAGAAGCTCATACTGCTACTGATGTACAGCTGTCTGAGTGAGTGTTTGTATGGGTTTTCAATATATATATACTGTATATACTGTTACTAAGTTGTTTACGAAGTTTTGTATTTATTATCCAAATATGAAAAACAAAAACATATAAGACCTCTTGACAGTAGAAAAATAGTGCTGATTGAATTGGGTTCGACGAATTTTCCGAATTACACCGGGTTACACCTATAGTTCAGCACAAGTTAGGTAAGCGCTTTTATTACGTAGTTGTTGGCTGGCGGTACTTGTGTTTCTTCAACAAGTTCTGACCTTATCGAGTGCATACAAGCATCTTGTCAATTAAAGTCTTACGAAAAGCAGGCAGAGGACTGGAACACCTTGTGTTCATACGATTTCCAATCGTTAGTAGTGAAGTCAGCTGTTAGTTCATAGCTAATTATGTAGGCTTTATCACCTGTACAACATATACCAAATCTCATAATTGTTGATTTTTCATTATTTCCCAATTCTTTATCCAGCAAAACCGAAACCGCAATGGAAGGAACTGTTGAAGACGGAGACAAGGAAGCTCCAACTGCTACTGTGGTCGGTCTAACTGAGTGAGTATTTGTATGGATTTTCAAAATATGTTTTTTTAAGTTGTTTTGTAGAATCTTATGTACGTAATAAAATAATTAATAATTTCTTTAGATTTGAATTTTGCAATATTGAAGTACAGATATAGGCCTTCAAACATTGAAAAGTGCAATATTCGCTAGATGAACCTACATATTTACTGCAGGCATTTCTAGATAAGCTACGGATATGAAACTTGGATGGAATGATGCATATTCCTTACTGAATTTGCCATTTCTTTTGATTTAAAATATTATTATAGTATTTATTTTTATTAGGTTATATTTTCTTAATCCAGTTCTTCTTCCGTTTCAATATTGACTGAAGTAAATGACGTCTTTCTTTTATCTCTTCTAATACGTCTTCGTTGGTTTCCGATCCTGCCATGATGCCATTCTCGGAATTCGTCTCCATATCCACATTTCAAATGCTTCTATTTATTCTTACCACTTTCTTGGAGTGTCCATGTTTCTGATCCATACAGGGCTACACTCCATATTATTGATTTGACAATTTTCTTTAGACTCTATGTTTAATCCTTTGATGAGCAATTGTCTTCGTTTAGTAAAGGATTGTTTAGCCATGACAATTCATGTTCTTATTTCTTCATGGCATCTACCATCCGATGTGATAATTGTACCTAGGTATTTGAAGTTTTTCACCTGTTCTAATTCTTTATTTTCTTATTTTATGGTCATCTTATTATTTCCTGATTGCGATATCCGCATATTTTTGTTTTCTTTATATTTATTTTCATATTGTATTTTGCAGCTGTGCTATTCAAATTGTCCAATAGTCTATCTAGTCCCTTTTCTGTATTTAAAAGGTAATGATTGATCATCTGCGAATCTGATATCTTTGATGAGTTCACCCCCTACTGTTATTCCTTCTTCTATATGATCCAGTGCTTAGATCATCATTCGTTATGTATATACTGAGATCGACAGTGAGGAGAGAAGACATCCTTGTCGTACTCCTTGTCCAATCACTGCTGGTTCTGATTCTTCATTTTGTATCCTGATGGTAGCAGTTTGATTCATATATATGTAGATCTTGGATAAGGCTTCTATCACTCTAGTCTATCCCGATAAGTTTGAGTGTATCCAATAAGATTTTCCAATTGACGCGTGTTTAGGAGGCAATAAGATCGAGACAAAAGGCACCTTCTTCTACAAAGATTGGTTTAAAAAAATAATGTAAAATTTCACTTGTATTTAATATATGTACATAAGTTAAAACTAACTATCTATTAAACGTCTTTGTATCCTATCTATAATTAGAGAAATGTATGTATGTATGTCTGACCGGTATTTTTCTCCCAACTCTCTTGACGGATTTGC
>JAUYWV010106019.1:0-12984 GCA_032274565.1 Nematoplana nigrocapitula
CGACTCGGGAGGATTGAATGCCCATTTCGGCCCGCGTTGACCGCGGGGTCCCCACCACCACGAAGAGGCGGGCATTCACTGGTAAAGAAAATTTCGGGTCGCTGGCACAAACGGTTCGGCCGCCCACCCGGAAAACACATACAGACAGACAACTTGACAAATATATATAATATACTAGCAGTGGGTATCCCGCGTTGCTGGGTACATGCCTAACCCTAAGCCTGCCATAGTCCGGTCCCCCATTTTCGGAGGTGCCCTTCAACGTTTTAAGAAATTTTCTGTGGCAGGTTTCCCTCAGCTCGATAAAAACGGCTATTTCATACCGTTTTTAGCCTCCTTGACCACGACCCCGACCTCGCCCCCTCCTATGTTACCCGCAGGGTTGAGGGGGTCGCTCGTGCAAAATTTCGGGTCGCTGGCCCCAACGGTCTGGCCGCTCACCCGGAACACACATACAGACAGACAACTTGTCAAATACTCTATATATAAGATAGTAAACAAGTTCTTGTCCGCAAAATACAATTACTTGTCTAACGCTTTTTTCGTTCTCGTTTTTTATAATGCCAGTTTTCCTTAAACTCTGTAGGAGAGATGCTTACTCTTCGATCTCTTATAAGTGCTTTATCTACCTATCGATTTAGCCACTAATACACTGTAACATTGCCAAATGACTGTAATCGTACTACTCGTTGTATTTCATACTAATAGCAATGGTTGAGACGGATGGCCGAATGAGATAAAGGCGAGGACCAGCAAAAATTTGGATCCAGAGGACGTGGGTTCGAGCCCCACCTCAACCGAAAATCCCCGAATTTCTACGATAGACATAAACTACTAACCCATCTAACATATAAAGAAAACAAAAATAATGCTGATCTCGAAATCGGGAAATGATAGTATGACCATACAAATAGACAAAAAATTAAAACAAATGGAAAGCTTCAAATATTATCACCAAAGGGTTAAACCTAGAAACTAAGAAGAAATTATTAAATCAATAATGTAGTGTAGCCCTGTATGATCAGAAACATGGACACTCGAAGAAAGTAATAAGAAAAATATAGATGCAGTCGAAATGTGGATATGGAGACAAATGCAGAAAATATTATGGCATGATCGGAAAACCAACGAAGAAGTATTATTTAGAAACGATAAAAAAGACTTAATAATTTACCTCAGACTATATTGAAACGAAAGAAGAACTGGATAGGTCACATCTTAAGAAAAGATAACTTAATGAAAACAGTCATAGACTGACGATTTCGTGTAAAGCGTGAACGAGGATTGAAGGTCGAGAAAAGGCATGCTACTTATACCCGCAGAAAAATTATTTGACAAACCGACAACGATTTACGCTGCGGCGCCGACACAGTTTTTGGACACAGGTGCCAAACCATTCGCCGACAGTCGGTGTCGATGCGATGCCAACACACAAAAGTAACCGACCAAAATTACTATACTACTTAAATTAATTCACGAATTTGCGTGTCATACTTGCGCAAGGGACATGCTAATCTTCTCTGTATCGTTCCAATTTTAGTATATGGATTGCCGAAGCAAGTATGTACATTTTATGCTGCAGTAGAGCTTCCTTATATAGTCTCTGCCGGAACAAGTACTTAATTGGACACTGCCTCATTTGCATATCATTATTTCACATTTAGTGTTGGAATTTTAACAAATTTTAGTATTGACTTTCGTATCTTAGTGGACATTAGAAATTTAATGAGCGTTGATGTTTACATCAAAAAGGACATAAGAAATTTTGAAATAAAATACTCCAGCTTTCGGATTTATAATGGGTAGTATGATGAACCGCTCAAAAATTATTATTGTATTACCTATGTTCTCAGTTGAGTGGAAGAAATTCATTCAAATAATCTCCTAGAATGACTAAGTGTAGTCGCTAAATGTTGCTATGGACAATTCTAACAGGTACAGCCTATATAATTATTTCTATATGGAAAATCCGGAGTTCATTTTGACAGCGAAAAAACGCCGAAATGCCGACAGTGCGATAAAATGCTGCGAGCCCGACGCTGTACCACTATGTCGTTATCGCAGCGATTTGCCACCAAATATCCGACTGGTATTAATCTTCTGTTTCACAAAAAATAACGACGTAGTAATGTGCAAAATAGAGTAACTCTTATTCAAAAGTACATTTCCATATTCTATCAATATCGTCCAATCGCCGCCAGTACGTTGGTGGCCCGACGTCGGACCGACATATTTAATTTTGTCAATATATTTTATATTGCGCGTGACATTAATTTCTAATCTCATCCTAAATTTAAAATCTGGCACTATTTGGTGTTATACAAAAGCTATATAGGAACATGCTCTATTCGATGAAAACTCAAGAAACCAAAATGCATGTAGCCATCTGGCTAAAAATACAATTTAGAGTGAAAAACCGAGCTATATGGGACACCAGTTGACTTTCTACCCAAATACGCATTAAAATAAACTACCAAATGCGCACTCGCAAAAGACAGTGTTGATTAGTTTACTATCATATTATATGTAATGAAAGATGAGAGTATTGTCTAACCGAAAGTTGTCGCAGAATTTATATCATTAAAAAAATTACCGAGAAACGATGTAGTTTCAATAGTTTTGCATTGCACATGAACCCTTCTAGTAAAACGGATCAATATCATCATGATGACCATTTTGTAGGTCACTTGTATATATAGTAGTATGAAATTTGGGGGATCTCCTGCTAGAAATCAGGATAGTCTACTACTAAACGGAATTCCCTAATCGATGTTGCGTACTTATTCAAAGTCGGATCAAGTCGAGAATGGTTTCATTCGATCGGGCTTGACGAGATAAATCTACATGCAACATTTGGGAACCAAGATCGCTTACTACTACATGAAATTTTCCTAATAATATTGGGTGAGGTTGTCATCAGTCATTAACCGTTGTTTTTGTGAAATCGATTCGCTACTCCGCGCATGCCCAATGAAAAATGAACCGAATAGCGCAGCCCACGTGACGTGTCAGGCAGAATTCAATAAATTTGCTGTTTTATTGCGTGTAAAACTCTTATTTATGCGTATTATATTTACTTCCTAGTACGTTTTCTAATGAATATTGTGAAATCGCAGCAACTTCATCGCATAGATCGCTTTATGAGGCACATATATGCACATGTTGATTGTACATAAGTTGACTTCACGTTCGTTATGATGTAAATTGTTGCACAAATTTGTGGGATCTACTCTAAGGTATAACAGAAACAACACTTCGTATTTAATAGCAAACAATTTTTAAAAGATTTCTTCTAAAAAACGGGATCGTTTAGTCAAAAATGTTAAAAGTTTATTTTTGCAATATGCGGAACTGATTTTTTTAACCCAAAGTGGCGCTCCGCACCCCCTGCCTACGGGACTATGTGAATTCAAGAACACTATTCACCCAGCCGCTGAGGTAACAATTTCAACAAAACAATTATACTTCTCCCAGAAAAAATCTGTATATAATAAAACTCGAAGTGATTAAACAGCAAACTCGAATACGCTTTTTACAGTTTTCTGGTACACATGAATATAAATCAATGGGTTCAAGCGAGGGAGAGATAAATATGATCCTATCGGAAACATGATGAGACAGGGCGAGCCACATAGATGGAGAGACAGTGCGCGCGCGATGCGATATTTGCCTGATTGAACTGTGACAGTAGAGGAGGGGATATGGTGGGCGCTGATATTTTTTATTTTCTGGAGAACAAAACGGAGCTGGTCAGCCACCACATCACTAAGGGTTGGATGAGGGCGATCACAAGGAGCATGTAGACGCGTCTTTTGTTCCCGTAAGAGTAGGAGTCGCCGGGACCCATGTTTGGTAGGATCTGCAGTTTCAATGTGCGAATCTGCAAGCAAATGCGATCAACGAGGTGAATTCTAGGCGGTGTGATAACAGAATAATTAATTTTCCGACATTTTCCAAATAGTCAACCGAAATTAATAACATTCCGATAATTTTCAAATAGCGATCCGAAATTTTTCAAATAGTGATCCGAAATTAATATTCCAACATTTTTCAAATAACTATCCGAAATTAATAACATTCTGAAATTTTTTAAATACCGATCCGAAATTAATAACATTCTGACATTTTTAAATACCTAACCGAAATTAATCACATTCCGACATTTTTCAAATAGCGAACCGAAATTAATAACATTCCAACATTTTTCAAATAGTGATCCAAAATTAATAACATTCCGACATTTTTCAAATAACGATCCGAAATTAATAACATTCTGACATTTCTCAATTACGATGCAAAATTAATAACAATCATACATTTTTTAAATACCGATCCGAAATTCATAACATTCCGACATTTTCATGAGATTGAAAATCGACTAGTTTTAAAGGTGCAAAATGTTTCTAAGACATTTATATGCGTGTACCCATGGCCACTCCGGACAATTAATCAATAAATATGATAATTATGAGTAATAACTGCCTGTCGATCTGTTTCAGCTAGACGACATCAGAGTCCTTGACTATCTACTACTCAAGCGAGCGAGTGTCAACCAGAGACTCACCAAGAAGAAGGCTAGAGAGGAGCTGCACCACAACAAGGAGATCTAGTAGCCGGTTCGTTGGAGGAGCAGGCCGCACACGAGAACCAGGATCATTCTGGAAATCCAGAATAGCAAAAAGGTCATTCATATACGGAGAAAATATACAGTATATAACGAGTTTACTAACATTAAAGGCTGCGTCCACACTATGCAATTTTCCATGCGTTTTTTTTATGATACTTCAGTTGCATGAAACTATACGTGCGTTCTTTGGACAATCCGTAATTCTCGTCTCTGACAATTTTTTTATTGTGACTGAATGGTTTTAAAAGATGCTTTTTGAGAGTGAAAGTATCATCAGACACAACAACAACATATGGTAGTAATGTATCTAGGTGGCTTAACTCAAATTATTTTTGCTATTACTTCATTCGATTTAGAGTCTCTGAAATGCTCCGCCATATACTCAGCCATTCGGTCCAGTAGCTACATAAATAGACTATTGATAAAAGCAGACTTGAAAATATTTTTTATAAATATAATTTTTTTATTGCATTTTGTAATTTTAATTTAATTTTGGTATTATTTTTTAAATGCTACTATTGTTCTCGCGGTAGAAGACTGGCTGAAAAATAAAAAATCTCTGCCCTCCTGGTGCCCTATCGCGAAAATGATAACCTCAATGCTCTTTGGTTTTGACCATTGTGCTTGCGACGAGATGTGCGTCCTGTGTGTGCACAAAGAGGCTTGAATTCATCAATTAGAGTAGACACGCGCGCCAAAACATGTATTTTCGGTTTTGGGGTGTTTGGTAGGCAAAAATTGGCGAAGGGCTAATATTTATTTGCGGTTAATGTTTTGCAAAATGACAGATAGCTGATATAAGTTGTACAGACTGACAAATGAAAGGAGAATGACTCTGTTCAATCATTGTATTGGAAAATTAATCACTAACCTGCATGCCTACCAAAGAGTACTGATGCCTATACCAAATTTTACGGCTATTTTTAAAACAGAAAATCGTCGCATCCGATTGGCTGAATGGAAATCCTTTATCTTTAAATGACTTGTCTACTCTAGTACACTTATTCCAACCTATTTGTCTGTGTGTCACAAAACATGAGTGGATTTTAATTTAATATATTTTAAAATTTTATTGTAAGATAATTACGATAATTTGTTCCATTTATTCACACATTGTCTTTCCCTATTTTCTCTAATTTAATTTTAAGTTTCATATGTAAGGTATTAATTAAAAAATAACGCCGGTCACTTTAATTGCCTAGTGTGAACTCAATATGGTTTCATGAAACTGTTTCACAAAAATAGCATATAGTGTGGACGCCGTGGTAGAAGATGGCGTCATATGTTTGTAGGCCACTCACCCGACATACTTGTAGCCTGAGTAGGCGATCAAATCCAGATATCTCAGACTGGTCTCGATGTAGAGGAGGTACAGGGTGAGCATGAGGATGAGAATCTCAAGCACCAGCCAGCCCAACGCCGTACTCGTTAGTATGCCCAGATGCTCGGGGGTAAAGCGGTTCTGGGTGCCGAGGGCGAGGCCGGCGGTGAGAATGTAGGTGACCAGGGCCATCACGGGGATGTAGAGGTCGGGAGCGTTCACGTCGTACCGCGGGGCCACCGGCTGGTTCTCCTGGTCGTATTGGACGGCCCAATTCTTGAAGTATACAGAAAGAAGCTTTTGCTATGATGATATCATAAAATTTCAGCGAAGGTAGGCAATGAGCATGGCGTTCAAAGAAGAGCTAAATTATGGGGCTCGCCAAAAAACAGCATTTGCAAAATACGTCATATCCTCCAAATGTGATAAAATGTAGCTTCACAAAATTAACTTTATATGTTCGCTATCTCCTCATAGGCCATTAATCGGCGAGAGCTGAAATTTTGGGTACTCACCCTTTGAATGGCGTATGGGTGCCACAGGTTCCGGTTTACGGGCTCGTTTTAGGCCCTTTTGAGACCTGTCAACATTATTCGTCATTTTTATACATGTTCTTCATATACGCACTGCTCGCATTAAAAGCAACTCACCTGCGCTGACGCATCTCACTAACGCGACTGTGAAACCCTCACACAGTACACTGCCCGTCATCAAACAAACGCTGCACGAATGTCTCAAGCCCACTCCGATGAAACACCCGTGCAGAGATCTGCTCGTCATTAAACAAGCGCTATGGGAGACACAGGTTCCGTTTTAGTTATTTTTATACATTTTTTAAGACTGCCCAATCTTCACATCATTTCATTTATACCTGTTATTGATATGCGATCAGTAATGATTCCGTGGAAATGGTGACAGCATTCGATTTGAACATTTATTGCAAGTGATATTTCTTTGGTTAGATTCCGAGCTAGCGGACGCATTTAATATATCTAGTGATTATTCAAGCTTTTTATACGCATATATATTTTTATGATAGACTGACCAATTGAAAATATTGATGATTACATGCGTTTCTTTTTATAGAGAATCGATAATAGTTATCTACAAAATTGATTAAAATGTCATGGATGTTTCTGATTTCACGAAACCCGGAATTGATCTATCTTAATTGTGATTGGTTCGTTGTACTCTGTCATATAATTTAAAATTTGAATATGATAACAAATAAACTCCCATGTTAACACACATTATAAGACCTTTAGAATCTGGACTACCACGACCGTCATACTTTAAAGCTCACTTTCGAAGAAACACGTACGCGAGACCGATGTAGTGCTGCGTCCCAGAGAGTATTCGAGTAAGAAAATATTTCAAGAAAAACAGTGTGAGGAACTTGAACAGTTGGACAAAGTGAAGTGAAACCATAGAGAATGCTGGACAAAATACGGGAAGAGATGCTGCAGATAAACCCGGCACTCCGGAAAACGGATGGGATTCCGATACTGGATAACGAATGCGTTCAACAGGATGGTAAAAGGCAGACAACTGTCGACCACAGCTGCTGTGATAGTTTCAGCACTAAAGTATTTCAGTGTCGAGCAACTAATCTGCCTCGTCAGTCAACGACAGAGGATTTCTTCTGGCGGAAATTAATCTTCATCATTTTGCCAAAAGAAACAAGACACCAGAAAATGCAAGCTCCATAGACTGAAAGGACAAACGCTGGTAAAATAGAACAGATGAGCAGTACGGTTTCGCACCGGAAAAATGACACAATGCTCTCTTGATAATGCAGACAATCTTTCCAACAAGAAGACGCTATGCCGTGCTGGTACGTGTCGACAGCAGATGCAGCGGGAACGAAGCCGCCAGAAGCGGACTTTTCTGGGTTAACCGAAGCAAGTAAATGGAGTGAGACCACTCGAGCTCATCACGTTGCCAAAACAGTGACGAGAGGCCAGGACAAATGTTATATCTATTTCGATACAGTTCGACTCACCAATTGAGAGTAGGGAAAAAGAAGCAGTAGGAGCTTCTTGCCCACGTACATATTGTCAACAGCAAAATAGTATTTCAGCCGCGAGGTCGATACATATTTGGAGATCTGAAAGTGAAAAAAAACATTAAAAGTTGCACAGACAAAAGCGATTCTGAGCAGATAATTTTTACCGAGAAGTACATGAAACTACATGAGGTGCATCTGTCTACTCACGTTCTGCTGGACAACCTGGCTCCCATGCCCCATGACTGAGCTACCATACTGCATCGCCATGTTGGCCACCATAGGATCCTGTAGGAACTGCCCCCCGGGCATTTGAAACGGCACAGTACCCGGCTGTGGAGGTGGGGATTCGTAGCCAGCCTGGTTAAACCCTGAACAATAGCAGGAGGGCTACACAGGAACGGGTGACGTAAGCAATTTCCTGACTAACTAGCAGTCATTTTAACTGTATGAAAAGCAAATACGATTTTTTTACTAATAACATAATGTTCAGCAAGAAAACCGCCAATACTTTACAAGGCCATTAATGTAAGGCTGTTAACTTATGCGGGTGGTAACTATATATTTATAGAGCTAATGTCTTATTGTTTATTCTTTGATGTTATGTAATCTTCATATATTAAATATAACTTATAGGAACATGATTTGAAATATTAAAAACCAAAAAATTAACAAATAATCATTACATTTAAATAAGTCATATTTAAAATTCTCCTCTGAACAATATCTACATTGAGTCAGTGCAATATATTATGCAAGACTGAAGGTGCAAAATTAACTCCAACCCATAGAAATCGGATTGTGTGGCATAGCTATTTTAATCTAGAAGCGACATCAGCTGCTTTAATATGGTGGAATGGCGAACAACAGTTTAGCTCTCACTACTGTGGCAAAAATGCGGAGTATTGATTTTCTTAAAGCCGCCCGCAATTGAAAAGCATCTATCTCCGCCATATATTTTGCCACGTTAGTAGCAGCTTCTATTACGACACATGAAAATGGCGGTGTGTCACTTCTAGATTAAAATAGCTATATCGCGCAATCCAATTTCTATGCTTCAACCGTATTAAAAAACCAAAATCATTTAAACTGTATACATAATTAGAAAATGGACAAAATTAATAAATTCAACTCCACATTGCTAAAGCTTATAACTGGGTGGCAAAACTATTATTCTATAGATTGCCAAATAATCAAAAGACCAAGGGAAGAGATCAGATAAATTTCATATATTGTGATGATCAACTAATGCACCAAGAAACAAATAACGAATTTATATAATCAATAGATACCATCATCCATGAGAAAACCTGTAATAGTTAAATATTAATATTAAAAAAATATTAGACAAATAACTATATATATAGTTATATATATGTACACACCTTGGTGATCCATATATCCTGGATAACTTGTATCCTGAAATAATTGTGGACCAGAATAGTCTGGTTGTCTACGATTTGCTTGTGTTTTCCTCATTTCGAAATTGTATGCTGAAAATGAACATATTTATAATTTTCATATAAATAAAAACAATCATTTCAATATTATATGTGTTCAAAAGTTTTTTTAATAGAATTTTGGCTACAGTTTACATAATTAGGTTATATTAATGATATCAAATTATGATTTATTTACATTTCTAATAACACAAAAGTGATAACTTATAAATAAGTTAGTCTCTGTTGATACAGTGCAGCCAGCGAGGTCTTAGCAAATAAAAATGCAGTGGTAAAAAACCCCGCAGGAAAAGGGTCTATAAAAATACACATGTTTTAAGCTCTATCTTTAAAATTTTGTCATTTGTAAAAATAGTGGCACTGATTAATTATCCATAGTGTGTTATCTCTATAAAGTAAGTGCCAAATCATGTGAAGTCAAATTCATCATAATCATCAAGTAGTTTTCTATTAGAAGGTTGCCCAACCACAACACGCCAATTGTGACTGTTCTCAGCTTTCCTTTGTGCAATCCCGATGCTTTTACTTCTGTTGTATTTGTTAATATCATCTTCCCAAGCTTCTCTTTGCTGACCTCTGTCACATTTCCCTTCCATCAGCCCTGAGGATCCTCTCACGATGTGTCCTGCAATTTTCTTTGGAACAGACTTTCAACTAAGTATTTATTATTTCCAATTATTTTCAAGACTTTGTCATTGGTGCTAACCTTTTCAGTCCAGCTTATCTTGAAAGTCTTCTCTAACACCACATTTCAAATACATGTATAGTTTTTCTATGATCTGTTTGCTAAATATCCATGCTTCGCTAGCATACCCTAACTACTACTGAAAATACAATGTAAATCTTATAGTAATCCTATATATAAGTTAAGGTCAATTTTCCCCTTTGTCTAGGCCATCTCGTGCCATTACGCCGCTTCAGAGTGCGAATATATTGATGTGAGCGGAACGAACCAAGAGGTCATTGCCGATGAAGTGGCCCAAGTGGCCAGGAAAAAATTGGGAAATGATGTCCAGTTCGATTATGCGGTGAGGTTTTGACGATTCCTTTTCCTCTTTTGTTGTTGCACTGCTAATCGTTGGAATAATCTTTCATTCGTCCCTTTCAGACAATCTGGAGACTTCGTGGACGGTTGGCCAGAGGTCGAGAAATCAATCTTTGATACCACTAACCACTTTATTGGTTCTGTGTGCTGACTTTTCTCTTCGAATTCATTGCCTTCCTATTTTCAATAATAATAATACTTGTCGATTGACTCTGATGTAATTATGTGTTTGATTAAATCGATCTTTTTCACATTTTATAATTATAAGATGTATTTGTTTTATTTAAAGATTTTTAAAAAAATGAGTCGGGGATTTCGCAGCCATCGAGAAACATATTTAATTTATCCCCGAATTTACATAATTAGTTTAGATTTTTATGACAACAAAAATATAACGGTACAGTCATACTACTCGTTTAATGATGAGTAATATAAATAATATAATATTTTACTTTTTATTTACGAGAATTTTAAATTTTAGTCCACTAATCTCTAAAACAATGGCAATGCGATTTTCAAAGTCAAACATCATTACCTTTCAGTCTCCAAATTTTAAAAAAGATCTCAGATAAATATATTTTTCCATAATTCAATATACTGTATATGTTGTATATATACTATTATTGCTCCTCCAAAATATCATCAGTAGGTAGTCTATAAAATCTTGAAAAATACATTACAGAAATTTTGCGGGGAAATAAGCTACTCGACGAACCATCTTGGCGATTACATATTTATTAAATCGCCAGAAAATAGTGATTTATAAGTTCAGAAAATTCTGAATTTTTATTTGAACCACATAGTGTCTGGGTTAACTGATCTCCATAAAAAGCTACAAAATTTGGAAAATTAAAAAGATTAGTTATTGTGAATTTACGTACAGTGAAACTAAAATCACACTATTGGATTAAACAAACATCAATTATACTAATTATAATACTGTAAGCATAGTAGAAAATATAGCATATAATGAAAAATAAACTTAATCTTCCACTGCGATCGAATTGCAATTCACTTTCTGGATGACGCTAGTTTGGAGGACATGTATATATACAGTCTAACCGCGTTATCTCGCCGCAGTCCGTCTGGGGCAAATTTTTGGCGAGATAACGGAAGCGCTTTCACAGTAGATCATTTCGTTGCCAATGCCACACCTCGATTTGAAACGCTGCAGCCATTCGTTAGAGTACTTGAAGTCGGTGATGATGCCTAGTTCATTTCTAAAGTGCTTGGCCTTCTCACGCAAAACAGCATCAGTGATGATGGCATTCTGAGACCGTACACAGATGAAGTATACCGTCTCCAGATTCATTAGAATGCTGTTCAAGGTGCAATTTCGTTGAGCCACTGATGGGACCATCATTTTGCGTCCACTTCTCATTAGTCGCTATGATATCCCCACACTTCTCCGGCTAACAGTTTGACCAAATTTCGCATTAAACACAATCGCAATTTCCTGCCGTGTCTTATTTGATGTGTTAACATATATAATAAACGCAAATTTCTTTTTTGTTAAAAGCATATAAAAGACATCAAATACTTATCTGATAAGTATGAAATTAATCTATTTGGAGATGATAATATAGCTTATTCTGTACAGCCAAAACGTTTGGTGAACTAGAACTCCTAGCAGCCAACAGTGCATTGTCTGAATATAATAAATGGTTAATTATAGTAATAAATTAACAATTAACCTTGATAAAACACATCTAATATTTAGGAAAACCTATAGAAATACCCCAAAACTAAAACTGTGCCTGGGTAGTGCCGAAATACAAGAGGCATCAAGCACTAAATACCTTGGTCTCACAATACAAAACAATCTAAAGTGGAATGAGCACATCAATAATACTAATAAAATAAATAAAATAAATAAGACAATAGCTCTATGTTTTGCAATAAGAAAAGTTTTACCAGAAAATAAGAGGAAAATGATATCTTTAATTATACAATTGAACTGTATGGTAAGAAAAACAATTCATGGCTGGATCAACTCCAAGAAACTCAAAATAGAATGCTTAAAATTCTATTTTATAAAGAAAAACTGTATAGTACCAATAATTCTGAATAGAGAATTAAAAATGCTAAAAGTAGATCTATCAAAAGTAAGAATATACTTATTAATTCATAGGAAGATGCATGTACACTCCTGAATTGCAACCTAAGATACTAAATGATTTGATAAGAACAAACTCTAGCTTATCCAATAGAAATCTAAGAAGTAATGGAAATTTGATAATTACCAGTCAATAATGCTACAATAACTATATCAACAGGGTGCTGCAATCTCTATAAAAAGCATTAAACCCCTGTAACCTGAGACGTCTTTTAGACGAAAAAATACGTCTTTTTATGGTCCATAAAAAAGACGTCCCATAGTGGGTCTTTTTTGACCGATAGAGAAACGGTTTTTTTTCGTCTAATATTTACTAAAACAGGACGATCTTTTTTGGTCTAATATTTACTATAACAGGACGGTCTTTTTTTGGTCTAATATTTACTATAAAAGGACGGTTTTTTATCGTC
>JAUYWV010106030.1:0-12982 GCA_032274565.1 Nematoplana nigrocapitula
ATCGATCTGATCATGGTGGTATAAGTTGTTCTCATCAGCTCCTTTTCAAAACCCCAATCAGTACCTGCAATTAAGTATAGCATTCTCAATCTAGATTTTGCTTTTGTTATGACTCTAGAGACTTGTGTGTTGAATGTAAGCTTCTGGTCGTACGTGACTCCTAGGAAAGTTGGGTTCTTGTTAATCTTGAATATGGAGTCTTCTACTCCTATGTTCGGAGTGAACTCTGAGTCTTTAGGGTCTAAGGAGAAAAATGTGGATTCGCATTTTTCCGGGGATAATGACATATACCACTTTTCGCTCCATTCTGCTATAATCGCAACTGCGCAACACGTTGTTGTTGTAACTCCAGGCCGAGGGGACGTGTCAGTGCTCCGAAATCCCGGGGGAAATTGAGAGAGAAAGCCAAGTAGAGAGAAACTAGAGAACTAGAAAAAGAGAGAAAGGAATTAAATATAGAAAATGAGAAGACACAGGGGTAAGAGAGAGAGAGAGAAAACAGCTAGTTGCCAGAGAAGGGAAATAAACAAAAAAGAGAGGAGAGAAAAGAAAAAGAGAGGGAAACGATAAGAGAGAAGAGAAAAGAGAGACTAGATAGAAAAGAAAGTAGAGAGAAACTATAAAAAATATTGAAAATTTGTTCGTAGTGTAGTAAAGGAGTATTTATAAATGACGCTAAAACTGCATTCCGCCCTTCACTTTTTGTGCGGTGTGTAATATAGCAGTATTTAAAAAATGACGTTAAAATGGGATTCGGTCCCTAACTTTTTGTTAGTAGTGTAATATAGCCGTATTTTAAAATGATGCTAAAATGGCATTCCGTCCTTAACATTTTGTTAGTAATGTAGTATAGCCGTATTTTAAAATGATGCTAAAATGGCATTCGGTCCCTAACTTTTTGTTCGTAGTGTAGTATAGCCGTATTTTAAAATGATGCTAAAATGGCATTCGGTCCTTAACCTTTTGTTAGTAGTGTAGTAGAGCCGTATTTTAAAATGATGCTAAAATGTCATTCGGTCCTTAACTTTTTGTTAGTAGTGTAGTATAGCCGTATTTTAAAATGATGCTAAAATGGCATTCGGTCCTTAACTTTTTGTTAGTAGTGTAGTATAGCCGTATTTTTAAATGATGCTAAAATGGCATTCGGTCCTTAACTTTTTGTTAGTAGTGTAGTATAGCCGTATTTTAAAAATGACGCTAAAATGGCATTCCGTCGTTAATTTTTGTTCGTAGTGTAGTATAGCCGTATTTTAAAAATGACGCTAAAATGGCATTCCGTCTTTAACTTTTTTCGAAGTGTGGTATAGCCGTATTTTAAAAACGTCGCTAAAATGGCATTTCGTCCTTAACTTTTTTCGAAGTGTGGTATAGCAGTATTTAAAAAATGACACTAAAATTGTATTAGGTCCTTCACTCTTTGTGCGTAGTGTACTGTAGTATAACCGTATTTAAAAATGACGCTAAAATGGCATTCCGTCCTTAACATTTTGTTCGTAGTGTAGTATAGCCGTATTTTAAAAATGACGCTAAAATTACATTATGTCCATCACTCTTTGTGCGGTGTGTAGTATAGCAGTATTTAAAAATGACACTAAAATTGCATTCCGTCCTCAATGTTTGTGCGTAGTGCAGTATAGCAGTATTTTAAAAATGTCGCTAAAATGGCATTCCGTCCTTAACTTTTTTCGAAGTGTGGTATAGCAGTATTTCAAAAATGACACTAAAATTGTATTAGGTCCTTCACTCTTTGTGCGTAGTGTAGTATAACCGTATTTTAAAAATGACGCTAAAATGGCATTCCGTCCTTAACATTTTGTTTGTAGTGTAGTATAGCTGTATTTTAAAAATGACGCTAAAATGGTAATATGTCCTTAACTTTTTTGGTAGTGTGGAATAGCAGTATTTAAAAAATGACACTAAAATTGCATTAGCTCCTTTACTCTTTGTGCGTAGTGTAGTATAACGGTATTTTAAAAATGACGCTAAAATGGCATTCTGTCCTTAGCTTTTTGTTCGTAGTGTAGTATAGCCGTATTTAAAAAATGACACTAAAATGGCATTCCGTCCTCAATTTTTGTGCGTAGTGTAGTATAGCCGTATTCTAAAAATGACGCTAAAATTGCATTAGGTCCTTCACTCTATGTGCGTTGTGTAGTATAGCATTGAAGTAAAGTAGTATTAGCATGTGACTTTGAAGTGAGATTCATATTACGGAAACAATTTTCTGCAATCCGTGATCATTTTGGAAATGTAAAAAACGGTTATAGTAATATGCAAATTTTTGACAAAGCAATAAAGTTTGGACATTTGTCACGTAGTAAACTTTTCTCATGTGAAACTCTGTAACTTGCCACAGACTAGAATTGATGAAAAACGTAACCAGCAAGCTTTATACTCATTAGGCATTTTTGAAGGGTGAACACAAATATGTCGTGACGTAAATTCAAACAGACATCCCCAAAACAGAGTAAATAGATACAATCACCTGGCTAAAATGAAAAGATATACAAACGAAAAGTTTGTAAGGTGAATAAAAACAGTTACAAATTCAGAGGAGGTTACCTTGATATATTGCATGAAAAATACTTGGCCTATTGTGTAGAAACTGATTTGCGAATTTGTGTATAAAATAAAAAAGTAACGATCAATAGACTGTCGATCAATTAGGCTTTATTGAACAATTCCCTATAGTTAATAAAAAATACTTAAAGTTTCAAATTAATTGTTTCGTTTATCTTGTTTAAATAAATCAGACTTGCTATTCCTTGCTGTTAGAATTCAACATAAAAAAACCCACATACTTGGCATATTGCGCATGACAGGTGGGGGTGGCATGACCTTACCAAGGACCTCTAATTTGTTTTTTTCAGTGGGAGGTACCTGGTGTTGGCTTGGTAGATGGGTTAATTGCATCATTGCGGTCAAGTGTGGATGGTCTGTGTTGTAGGTACATGTTGTGGTATTTAGTGCTTGGTTTGTTTTTTCTAGCTAGACTTTGGGCTGTAACAATTACCTATAGAGCAAAGCCAGCAAGGCGGAAGGCTCATTTGGATTGGATTGGATTGAATTGTTAGACTTTTCATATACTGTATTCGAAATCGGAGGAGGAAAAATGACTAATTATACATTCTTAAATTTGGTTTGGTTGTCGTTTTTTTAGAAGGTTTATCCTAATGCCAACTCTTTGCTTAATCTTTATATACTGTAGCTTGCTCTCATAATGGAAATCAAGGGAAATATTTTCTTTTGACCAAAATGAACAGAAAAGAAATTTTGCCTACCAAAGGAACTTAGGCTCAATTCGAATTTCTCATATTCACATCACTTCTGTTCATGGAATGGGTATTCATTTGGTTTTCTAATCTTTACATTGAATTTCTTGAAGGAAATTCTTTTAATGAGCCACGATCGGAATGGTGCCAGTTGCAGCGTGTTTCTCATACTATTTTGTGCTAAGTTATATTTAAGACTATAGATCAATATGGTATTTCTTTATATCACAAACACTAATAAAATAATAAACAAAATAGAAGCTAATGTAAACTACTATATACATCAATTGCGCTTTTAAAGAGTAATGCTTTCGATTATAGCCAAATTCTACAAAGTTCCAGATAAGAATGACTCGGATTAAAATTTGAGAGAAATGGTTGATCACGAACTTTCTCCATGTAAACCAGTACAACCAAATTTGTCTGTCTAGTTTCGTGAAAAACATTTCGTATCTGCAGAAAAAACTAACGCCCAAATACAATCACATTACACGGGCAATAAAGAAGGCAGTGGCCGCAAAATCGGTGCACTTAAAACGCACACCAATTATTGTGGCTTTCCGAACTACAAACCACGACAAGCTTGGCTGTATGATCTCGTAAATCCGGCAGAAATTATGGCGATAAACTCAGTCGTAGTTAAATCCTTTCTCGTAATGCAAAAATGTAAAGCTATTTAAATTTTGTAAACAAAACATTTTTTTTAGAACAACCGATTTGTCCTTGTAAATAATTTTTCTGGGAATTGTGTTTATTTTTCGATTAAACGAAGGTGTCCCGTGTTGGCATTGACCCTGAAGAAAAAATCCCGCAAATTCGATCACAAATCCAATAGTTTTCCGAACAGGAGGCAATGACAGGCAATAACTACAGTGACAAATAAAACATTCCTTAATGACAAATCAGCAAGTACTTCTCCCGTTGAGTACGACGATCGATTAGTGAAACCGTAAATGTTTGTTGTTTTCATTTTACCAAAGCTTTAACGCATACAGGAAACTGCCGCTAAAACCCCGGATATGCCCAATGTGTCACACATGACACAATTGACACAGTATTCTTATCATTTTCAACTTAATGCTGAGCGAAAAAGTTATATTTAAATACAAAAACTAAATCAATTTAGTTGTACAGTGATAGTAGCTTATTGATTGAATGTATTATTTGCAAAATTATATACTGTAATGAACGTTTTAAAGGCGCCAAATTTGAAATTCAGACATTTCAAAAAGTGCATATTATGGCGGCCCTAGTGGTTTTACCAATAAAGAGCTTCAGCTATTCACCTTTTACATTGCAGAGCTCGAGCTGTGCACCTTTTACATTACATTTTTTATAGGTGGTCCTCGTCATTTTTTTATTAAATAAATTTTATAACATTCATTTCATTTATAAATGTTGATTTATCACTTTTATTGTTTCTTATAATACGCATTATTTACGAGTTGTTTAAATCTGTAGTCAATTTCTGTTGTAAATTTGACCTTGGGATTTGTTAAAATATATCACTATTTGACAGAAAAGCTTTCTTGGAATGGATTGGATAGACCTGACCTTGTGTTTTTTACAAAGATATTACAGGTTTTAACTGAAAGCCGACCCGACGCTTAAAAAATTAGTAACGAACTGCTAGAAAAACTATATGCGAATAGTACAGCCTTGAGAGATGAACAAAATTGACGAACTGTTGGAATATTAGACCATCCGGGCTCTTCATCTTAACTTACTGAAAAACAATTCCAAATGATCTTGAGAAACCTTGCAAGTCATAAAGTAAATATAACCTTCTTGGAACAGCTCTCCGGAAAGCTTTCGTACAGAAGCGATAGTTAACACAAAACCTAGAATTGGCTTTTGGCGTGGTGTTTGATCAGCATACTAATAGACAACCTATTTGTCATGGTCCATGGACTTGTTTTGTCTTTTTACGTTGTGAATCACACCGTGACATTAAATTGTTTCTTTGTTTGATTTATAAAAGTTACTTAATAAACTTGTCAAACATTTGTCCCGATCTTTGATTTCGTGACCCCTCCACAGAAATTCCTGGCTATGCTCATGAATTGTGTATACACTTTTTATACTCATCATCACATACACATGTTTGTATTATCTGCCATCCATTTTAACCAAATTTGCACTGTACTGTATCGTTGCACTACTGCATTATTTGTTAATATGGGTCTACTATGTTAACAGTTTATTTTGCACGCCATACAGTTCTCAGTTTGGAAAAAATGTAATTCTGGATAATTGCAATATTTGATTTTTAAGCCCGAAAATTGGCATTTTGGCTTGTAGGAGCATCGCAAGCGATCAGTAAGCTGTGTTATTAAATAGTCGATGGTGGGGGTGTACACATTATGAGGGAAGAATCTTTGGGTGTGTCGGCGGTAGTATTGGAACGCTGTGTTTGACGTTTATTAATACGTTGGATTTTGATGTCGATGTCGTGAGTTGTGACGAATGTTGATGCGTCGTCACACACACCATGAAAAAAACCACCCCCTGCACGTTTGGCTTTCAACATCTCCATAATGTTTTTCGCCTGATCTGTGGCCTTAACCAAATCACAATTACTACTTTGAAGATATAGGAAAAGGGGAGCAGTATATTGGAACATACGAAGGGCTATGAATAATGCCACAATAAAGTCAAAGTTGGTTATGGATCTGAGAAAAGCGATGGAACTGCTGACAGTCTTGTTGTCATTGTCTGCGCTAAGCTAGTCAAGGGCACTGCTTAGCTGATCATAGCGGGATAGAAAGGTCTGAAGGCTGTTCGTTCACACGGTGTGACCACTGGTAGCACAAAAAGGCTGCAGTCTGGTTGAATTGTCCTTGGCACCAAATAACAAGTACAGCTAAATTCGCTTTGGTGAAGCAGCGATGAAATACGTCGCAAATAAAAACAACCAAGTTATTAAAAGCTTACTAAAACCATAGATATTATACTATAAGGTAGTATAGGTAGTATAGGTACTATAAGTAGTATAGTTATGACTAAATCAACTCTAGCTTACCTTTATACTTTAAAGGATAATAGTAGAGAGAAAATTGGTAGCCCGATAATTCACTCATCAGATATAAATGAAGAAATATATATTCTACTTTTTCCATTCACGGCCGCCTCCTCAAATACTGCAATAATTTTTATTGTACTTTTGTTTGCCGTAATGGCACCCGGCAGGGAATCCTACATATACTGTAATGTCCTGCTGTAGTTTTATAGTTTTTATACTTAACCAATAAAAACATAGGCGTAAACACTAGTAGTTAGAAAATAGGCGATGTACGCAATTGCGTACACTGCGTACGCCTGGCTTGCATGTCAGGAAAAAATGAAATAGTAGTAAAAGGATGTTATTAACAAAAATTATACACTACTCCGTTTCTTATTAATTAGATGATCAAATCAATGTTCAGTACGGACAGTACGGACATCGTGACAGAAATTCTCGTTCATACATTCAGTAATTGGTTTTGGGCAATAAACAATCCATCTCTAGGGTATTAATAATTTAATGCACATAATGCGTCTTATTTGTTCATGAAATTAACTAATCGAGAGGTATATTGTCTTTATTTAACCATTTCATGTGAGCAAACGACACATTTCACTTAAAATTTGTTTATTCGCATAGCATATTTCTAGCATATTTTGTCAATAATTATTTAAGCGTCAGATCTAGTGTCGGGTCGGGTTTAAGTTATATCCATCATATCTTTGTAAAAAGCACAAGGTCAGGTCTATCCAATCCAATCCAAGAGAGCTTTTCTGACAAATAATGATTATTTGATTAAATCCCAAGGTCAAATCTACAACAGAAATTGACTACAGATTTAAACAACTCATAAATAATGCATATTATAATAAACAATAAAAGGGATAAATCAACATTTATAAATGAAATGAATGTTATAAAATTCATTTAATAAAAAAATGACGAGAACGACCTATAAAAAAGAAAAAATGTAAAGTAAAAGGTGCATAGCTCGAGTTCTGCAATATAAGCATTTTCAAAAGTGGAGAATAAGCGAACAATGAGTTAAACAAACAAATATTAGGTTACATATAGATTAACAATTATTATTTAAATACAGACAGAAAGTAAGAAGCACCATTATTTGCCAGAGAAGTGTTCAGAGAAGGGGAGCAGTTCTTGGCGTACCTAAATCGCCCCCAGAATTCTCAGACGAAATTGTCACGGCCGGTAAACAATGTTCGGAATTGATCGAAGTTACGGCCACAGTCACACTTGAGGGGATACTCATGGATTGCTCCCGGGCCATTTCGATGTGATATTGAACATTAATTAGTATTTCGAAAGAAATTATTTCTCCTTCAAGCGCGTTTTTTTTCCTCTGTACAATAAAATTTTATTAATCATGAAATATCCAGGTGCGGAAAATCAATGAATAACAGTAATTAAATAGAAAGAGAGGGCTTAGTACAAAATAAAATGGCATACCAGAGAAAACCAACCAACGTTTTTCTTCGCTCGGAATATAGTGCAGGCGTTAAGAAGCACTAAATATTTCGCCGGTAAATGGAACACTTTCAAGCCTACAATAAACTAGGCGATAAAAAGAGGAGTTTGAAACGTCAAATAAATAATGGCAATGATTTCGGTTAAATGTAAACTTTAAAAAAATTTCTGACCTCCAATTGCGCTTGCTTGTGTCTGTTCGCTCCAAATATTTATCTTTAGTGAATTTCGCATTTTGTAATTTTCTCTTTCAAAGCAACTCTCCCGTTTGGTCGATCAATTTAGATAAGAGTGAGCGCACTGCATGTGGGGAGGCGACTTGGCATCTAGTCATTTGGCGTTCTTCTGTTAAAATACCATCGTGTTTTTCATTCACCTAAGTTTTATGCTCGTAAAAATCTCTAACCTGCTACTCAAGGACTATAATATGGGGACATATATCTTATATCATGGCGTGCTCTGATTGGTTCACGTCAGCCACGACCTTGACCTAAACATGAAGTGGTGCGCGCTGTTTATGACGGCAATCGTTGTCTGAGAAGGTGAAGTATAAACCCTTACTAGTTGGCAAACACAGATAGTAATATACTTCCTGGCAACAAGTGAAGTTTTTTATATGAAATTCCATTCATTTAACTTCAAAAATCCATAAATCACTGCCACATTTATTTTTATACGTTAAATTTGACTTTTTCAGCCACATACTCCAATTAAATCACGTGTACCGAACCGACTGTTTCTTTGCCATTAGAATCAGGATGAAAGAAAACTGAATGAATATCATTGAATTATGTAGACAGAAATTATTTATTATGAAAAGACACCCCCCCCCATACCCACAACCACAACCACCCAACCACTTACACATGCACATAATAAAATGACCGGATGGAAACACAGGAATTTTGACTTCCGCTAGCAGATACAAAATATACACAAATTTTGTTTAATGAATGGTTAGAAAGTTGGCAAAAAAATTCGTCGCGAATACTATACGATGTACATACTATCCAAAATAAACTGCTAGGACAAAAAGATATGTAGTTTTAACTTTTAACTAAGTATTTGTTACGAGAATTCGCAATTGAAATAAATATCTTTAATCCAGATATTGTGCCATACATGTGTGTTTGCAGAAAAAAATAAACATATGTCATTTATTCATTCTCCGTTTCTACTTATTTTGATCTCAAACAAATGAACAAGCGTCTTTTCGTTTCTACACTTTGACACATCTTGCTTCGGTAGAAGAGTTCAGCTAGTTATTTCTAAATTTGAGAATTGCTGGAGGTGGCTTAGTTGATAAAGCAGTTGGTTGTCATAGTGAAGGTAGAGGGTTCGAGTGCTGGCTTAGTCTGAATACAATTTCCTTCGCCCCTAGACGTGCCATTTGCGTGTCTAGCGGCCCAAAAGAGTTCGTTTGGTCTAATACCGGATCTTCCAGGTGGCACTAGGGTTCGTGAAGCAGAATATCGCTCTAGTCGTAAATACTAAATATTATAATAAATAAAAAACACTTTTACTTACTTGCGAATATTCGTATTGTAACTTCAGACGAGCAGAAATATCGCTTATTACTCTCAATGATGCTCGAAATTCTGGACTCCTTACATACTGTATTTCAATGGGACAATTACACAAATGTTTTGGTGGGAAATGCAAAGGCTTCTTAGCAGCTGTGAGCACCGTTAGCTCAATATGTGTGTTGTTTTCTTTACAACGACGTCTAGGAGATTTCCGAAGCAAATTTATGAGATTGTTGGACGCGAGAAGATTGCTGAAAGTATTCTCAGTGTATTCCGTCCGGTGTAGCGGAAGTTTCATCAGAAGAAGATTCGGCAACCAGCGTACGAACAGCACTCGGATCCAATAAGGCATTAGTCTGAGACGAGACTGTCCTATCACCATAGCAACCTCCAAGTCAAGGCTCCTGCCGAGAACGGTGGAAACAAGGATGAAAATGTTCAATAAAAAGGATGCCAACAGAACTCGGCTAATCCATGGAATTGAAGGCGCTGACAGAGGTAGAATTTGTCCGAGGAACAGACGAAAGACCGCCGTCCCCAGGAGAACCAGTACGGGTAGAGTGGTCCTCTCTGGGGACTGACGGGGCAGGTGGAATGTGCAAAGGTTGAGTGTACAGATCAGAGTGGACGGTAGTATTGCGAATAGACAGTGGTAGAGAGGTTTCCTGCGCAGGTGAACACTGTAGGTGATTCTCGGCTGATGACCACGGCCATGTTGGCCTGTAGAGTTGATGCGGTCCACAGGCGGAGGGCAACTACTGATGTGCCACAGACTACTCATCTCATCCAGATGGGATAGGTCTATCTCTCGCTTGCCTTCGAACCAGTCAAAACTAATCTGATAAGGGCCATCGGGATGGGCGTTTGGAATAGCGGGTGAACCGAAGAAAATAAGGTCGCATTTCTGCACGTCAAATGGGAAATTTCGTAGATCAACTGCGCATGCGGATTTGTAGTGGGCCACAGGGGTCCACATCACGAGTCCGGTATTAACTAGCCAAGCTCTGGGCTTCAAAGATACATCTCTTCGACGTCCGTCGACACTGAAACAAAGAGGCAAATCGGAAAAACTGCAGTGCGATTAACTTTGCTGTGAATTAAATAGAAACACAATTAATGGAAATAACAATGACCAATAAGTCCAATGACACGCCATTCGCCCATCATTCCCTTCCTCCCAGGAATCTTATGGAGATAAAGCCTGTATTTATTCCGCCTTAAAATTATAGTAAATCAGATGGTTCCTTAATGGTTACGCAGAGGTTTGTTTGAAAATCACTGTACAACAGGGCAATTTTATGGATTTTACTGTGGAGGTATTTTGGCAAAAGAGACCACTTGAGAGAGTCAAAACCTATATTATTTTGGATCTTCATTTTTAATAATTTTTATTGACTAGCTCTGAGTGGTCCATGTCACCAGTGATCTTGACACAATTATGACGTAAATGCAGCAAATCAATAGTGAGGCAATACTATAGCGGAACAGTGGTGTCTTGGGTGTAGGAAATACTGTATAATAAAACTACGCGAAAAGCTCAAATGACGCAGTCTGGTACGAAAGATATCATTCTTTAAATTTACTGAATGTATACAGTATTTCTGAGACGAAACATTAGAGCAGTGCTAGTTCGACATTTTGTAGCTTTCGTTAATTCATTCATTCATTTGCGTAGCGTCTACGTATATAATCCTTTATCTCCACTGAACTCTACTCTTGGTCATTCTCTTTAAATCATCGGAGTTTTTAATGTTTACCCTGTTTGATGCCATCTGCCCAAGTTCTTCTTAGTCTTCCAGAAATTTTAGAGCCTGGGGTATATCCTTCTATGAACACTTTACCACTGGATTCTCTTAAAACGTTTCCAAAAATGCAGTTTTTTTTCAAAGTCATTTAACTTCAGAAGAGTATTCCATTTCATTTAACTTCAGAAGAGTATTCAATTTCATTTAACTTCAGAAGTGTATTCAATTTCATTTAACTTCAGAAGAATATTCAATTTCTTAACACGTCTTCATTTCTCACTTTGTCTGTCCATTTTAGCCTGAGCATTCTACGGTAGCACCACAACTCAAAAGCATCAATCTTTCTTCTAATCGATTTGTTTATTGTTTATTGTTCTGCAACTGGTCTCGAAAAGGCGATTTATTCCGTTGGTTCTCACAGACTACTGACTGCTTCCGGTTCAGTAGTGGCCTCCATATAAAATTTAGCATTTCAAGGGGAATTCCTTTCCATTTACCAAATCAATCGCGTGATTTTTTACTACGAAACCGCAACAAAGACATACAGTACGACATACCTATTATATAGTGCAAAATCCGGTGTCCAAAGTTTGTCAGAACTCAATCCAATTTTTCTTATTCCACCGAAATCGGCTGGATCCCATAGGAGTCGACTGTCAAACCATTTCTAAATATATCAAATAGTTGATAAAAAAGACACGCTATGTGCAATGTAGTTTTCCTATCGTGCATGAAATGCTTGATCTGTGTAATGAACACCTACGCGATGGAACTATTTACAATATTCGTATGCCTTTAAAAACTCTGCTACCGTGTTATCACGAATTATTATAATAATTATCCTCGTTTCGGCTGTCGAATTATTTTTAAAATTTGCGTGATGTTTTTTGGAAAAGACGGATGAAAACCTTTAATGTAAGCTGCGCATCTGGAAAAACTCCTTATGTCAACCACACGATATATGGCATTCCCTCTCTTGTCAAAATTATACCGTAGTTTATGTAGAATACCAAGTTTTCTAACTAAATTCTCCTGTGTCCCTATAATATCTGTTTCACATTATAATGTCCATTTGAGATTTCAAATAATGTTTGAATTTGACAGAAAGACTGTGAAATCTGTGGTGTGGCGCAGTGATCCGTATATAATGATAGTAATATTAATAATAAACGTATATTTTACACAAAAAATCGAAAAGAATCAATACTTTAAATACAAAAAAGGAAGAGTGTGATAACTGCATTTAAACCTCAGCATTATACAGTACTGAACTTTCCCGAATAAAACTGTTCCATCTTCTATTGATAGTACCTGGTTGAAGAATCACCCGGCCGCTTCTTTCACTGATGCTGTGGGTGATTTGATGGAGGATGTGGTGGAATTCGAGACTCTTTTTGAAGAGAGTGAGACTCTGGTTTGCGCGACCTTCACTCAGAGCGGTGAGACAGTGGTTTGGGCAGTGAGGCTCACAATTAATATAATGGACTCTTCTCTGAAAAATATTCCGGCTTTCCAGCGTTCGTCTTGTCAATTCCTACGAAGACAGGACTGACTGTAGCAGTGGCGGATTACCCATTAGGCTGAGTAGGCTTAAGCCTAGAGGCCCGCATTTTTTTGAGTTTACAAAAAAATGTAGCATTTTTCAGATTTAGATACAGTGCCCAGTGGCGGACTTACGTGCCAAACCGTCCTGCTATAGGGCCTTCTATTCCCCATAAAATATGCTATCGTATTCTTTCCTAACCCTCATGGTGCCCCAGAATCTCTCAGTGGCGTAGTGATTTTGGCTCATATACTTAGGCACTATTCACAGGAGATAAACGATCATTTTACGCTATTCATCAAACTCGACCACGTACGCACGACAGCTTTCGCATAGCTGCAAACTTTTTCATGACGAAAAAGTTAATAAATGGTTGAATGAAATCGTTGCATCTCTCTTTGGATGGA
>JAUYWV010106041.1:0-21623 GCA_032274565.1 Nematoplana nigrocapitula
TTTAAATGGTTTTAAAAGTTGCGGAACATAATAATATGAAAAGTCCCTGAACCTCATGTTGCTGCGTCTTTTATTTACAAAACGCCAGTAAAAACAAAAGAGCGAGGGCCGATTCGCCCACCGGGTAGGATAGGGTAACTGAAGGAGGGTGCTGTTTCACATGTTGTTTTCCCTTCTTTATTCGTCATCCTTTTGTGACATTCGTAACACTAAACTTCCACCAAAAGGCAAAATTCCAGCATAATAATAATAATAATTTATTTGGGGCAATCACAAATGTACAATGAAAATAAAAATTCAAATAATCATGTCGATAATTCAAGCCCGCAAAGGAACTAGAGGCACATCGAAACAGCTAACGACGTTTAATTAAAAAATCTTTTTTTTGCTCGCAAGAATACAATTATAGGGGTCGGCAATAATTATTTTTTCATTAGTTAATAAGAATAATATACTATGGTTATCCTCTTCGATAAGTTTACGTATCAATTCAATGTTTACCTCTCCTTTACTTGTGCGTGGTCGACCAGAACCTGTTTGACGTTTGAAATTCTCACGATCTTCTCCTTCGTATTCTTTCATGATTTGTTGCACATGTCTAACACTAACAACACTTTCTTCGCCCAGCTATCAGCTAACAGTCTGTGTATTTCAGAGCCTCTAAAATTCTGTCGTCTTAATGTCTCTACAAAAAATTAATCTTATTCTGTTGGATATCCATATTGCAAAGCTTACAACACTAGTTTATTTTTTTTAATCAGAAGTTTGTTTAATTGTGAATTTGAATATTCAAATAAAATATAGATATAATTTAAATCGACTATATAGTAATAGATAGCGACATTATTAACAACTATCTAACTATTGAATTGATTTATGAAATCCATAGATAACCATAACCATAGTATATAATTAATATTATTAACTTATTAAAAAACGAATTTTGTTTGCCGACCTTTATACAATCAACAAAAATCAAATAAAAAAACAAAGAACAAACAAATATGCAGATTGTTCTACGTAGCCCAACACGTACCACTTGTTTTAAAAGAAGTTTTCCTTTTCTATCCTTCTTCTCTTTAAATGTATGATACGTAGGCTTGAATCTACACTATATGCAATGGTTCTCTATATGCTCAACAATTCTTAAGAGATATCTTTTCTGTTTAGTAAATATATGTTAGAATGTACAGTATCTCTCAGTATATAATTTAATTATTTTAGAATAATATTTTATGATAGAATTTTCATATTTATTTACACGCATATATTATTTTCAAACAACACAAATGCGGAAAACAACATGAAATGGAATTATTCTGCTAATTTTGAAAACTTATATTTAGTACATACAGCATATGTAGGCCTACATGCAACAAAAATGAAAATTTTAGAAAACTTCTACAACAGAGAGACAGATCCCTTTCCTAGGTATATACTGCATATGGGCATCTTCCAACAGAAAGCACTTTCCTAGGTATATACTGCATATGGGCATCTTCCAACAGAAAGCACTTTCCTAGCTACTAAGGGCTTCTTCTATGATAGGACGGACCCCTCTGAAACTGTGCTGAATAACAGCTCTCAACATTTCTGTATAGAAAAAATAATTTGCACTCATGCTTGGGGTCGTACTACAAAAGAGGGCCCTCGGCAGTATATTGGTTCGTCACTAGTCGATGACAAAGTCGTTCAAATGGACCTGATATTCGCGTTCATTTGAATATTTTGCTTTGGTTTTATGAAACAGTCTCACTGTCGATCGCTTAACCATTCACCATGCATCTATACACTTGAAGATTCTTCCCAGACGCAATGAAACTCAAACCATATCGATTTGCAGTAATGGAATCTGTTGCCTAGCAACCGGGTACTTATTCTCCTGAGCACGACTTTTAAAAGATAGAGAAAGATTTCCGTTTACTAAGGCAACTGTCTTTTATTAAAAAAGTGTGTCGCTAAATCGATACGTGAAACATAGTAAATAAGTTTTTGTATTTTATTCTTTTCATTAAACTGGCAATCATCAATTAAATTGTCAAAATTTATATATAATCCACAATTAAAGAGATCAACATGTCAATGAGGGACTTCGATGAAATATGTCAAATGGGCTTAGACTACAACAATGACGATTCCTTCAACTGTATTGAAGACCAAAGATTTCCAGCGGCAATGACATCCAAACGTCACGCATGGATTCCAGTCTGGTAAATACACGCCACAAAGCTATTCAAAAGGGCTTTAAATTAAAGGTATGGTTTCTATAAAGTTGCAGTTCGAGCCTGCGAAGAACTGCGGTCGGGTTTTATAAAATTTGGAGGGACCACTTCTTTTCATTTTTATAAGTGCACCGTAAATATTATGAAATAAAGACATTTTTTCTGCTCCAGTGTAAGTACTGCTATTCTGTATATAGTACTGAATTGATTATTTTTGTTACATAAAGTTTAATTGATTAGGGTTTTAAACAGTGTGAATCCTATCTATAATTAGATAAATGTATGTATGTATGTACTGTATGTATGTATGTATGTATGTCTGACCGGTATTTATCTCCCAACTCTCTTGACCGATTTACATGCTTGATGACTCGAAAAATAGTCACGAGATATATAAATATATAATTGAGAGGCCCACTACAGAAAATACCCCCCAAAATCATGCTAATAGATGATTTACAGTATTCGTAGGAATTGGAATTCTGCAGTAGGATATTACTGCTTTGAAAATCAATATATGGTATACTAATAGAATACTGAATTTGAATTCTAGAGTAGCTGCTAGCTACAAAGCTAAATCAATGTAGTACAGATTAAGTGTCTTAATAACGAAGTTGGATCTGAAAACTGTTTCTCTTCAGTATGTTTTTTTAAAGTTTGTTTGTTTGATGCCTGTCAGTTTTGTTACGTTGTTACTTTTGTTACTTTGATGGATGTAAGGCTGCATGGCAAATCAATATGCTACAGATAAACGAAAATTCATTTATGCACGTCTTTCTCTGTCAAATTTCAGGGTCGGACTTTCTTATGGTCGATTTGTCAATTGCCTTAACAAACCGCGCTCGCTATAGCCACACACTATACGGGGTAATCCTACTAGAATATTAAAGTTAATAGTACACAGTATTGTTGTCAGTAAAATAAATATATGAAGAATTCTGCAAGGGAATATATTATTTTAATGATAACGTTGAAGGTTCTTTCATCTTTTTGATTTTCTTCTGGGTTCTACGCTTTCATTAATAGTAGTGCTCTGCGAATTTTGCCGAAAACAATGTTGTTCTTTCGCTGTGATGCCGTATCCGCCTGCAGTTTTAAATATCAGTTTTTCTGTCATGTTCTCGTAAAGGTTGACGGACATGTGATTTCCTAGACAATCTTTGAAAGCAGGCTCTTACCCTTCGTTTTATGCACACTTTGCTGTATAAAATGTGAGACTTCAATAATGCAAATTCATTGGTATCTGAGTGTCAGAAGGATTAATATACGAAGAAATATTTATAATTCTGAGCGCTAGAAGTCCCAAAATTATAATTCTGATCGCTTGAAGTCCCAAAAACTGTCGACGTCATGGCATTTTTGATGGATTCATTTTGAAGAGGACAAAATTATTAAAGTATTGCAATATGATTTTAGGGGTGCCAGCTAGATAGAAAGTATTCTACTCTGACACCCCCAGCCATTTCCAGGGCTTTGTTTAGATTGGGTCACAATACAGCTGGAAGAATCTGTCGTTCGGGTTTCTTTTTAACACATAACATTCATTATGCTAAAATTAAGAATTTCGCTGAACGTTTTTTTATTTAGACCAAGGTTGCTATGGTTACGTTCTCCTAATTATGTTGTTTATTTTGATTAGATATGTGTTAAAAAATTGTTTTCGTGGAACAGTTCTTTCTGTTTAGTTCAAGGTTTAGAGAATTTTCACTTCCCCCCTTTATGTTCATTGTTATCTACCTGACCGACAGAGCCCCCTTCTTTGTTGTTTTGAGCCTTGGAAGCAAATAAAAGACTATGAATGAATGAATTCTCAAACCCGAAGCCAAAATATGGCACATGCGTCAGTCGCGTGACAAATGGCACATTAGTCGCGTGACAAATAGCACATCAATCGCGTGACAAATAGCACATCAGTCACGAGACAAATAGCACATCAATCGCGTGACAAATAGCACATCAGTCGCGAGACAAATAGCACATCAATCGCGTGACAAATAGCACATCAGTCGCGAGACAAATAGCACATCAAACGTGTAACATAGAGCACATCAGTCGCGAGACAAATAGCACATCAGTCGCGAGACAAATAGCACATCAATCGCGTGACAAATAGTACATCAGTTGCTTGTAAAACTGCCCGCATCTGGCACACTATCGTACTTTATAGTATATATCCTTGGTTGACATATTTATGTCGAGATAATTAGATACAACTAAGGTGTACACAAATCATAGCATATGTATGTTAGTAAGTGTAATGGCATTTCCGATCACACTGTATATACGCCATCTCTACATGGATGTCACAGCAGACGAATATCAGTAGATTTGACCGTCTCTCATTTTGACTTTACTACAACAACTGGACAGCAGCTGATTGGGCAAAGGTCATGTTCCCTGATTAGTGTGTACCATTCAATAGGTCACTGTACAGCGCCCAAATGTGCGCCACACTCTGGGAAAGAGCTATACGTACAACAATCGATACACATTTCACACGGTGAAACACTCGCCCTGAGTGATGGTATGGTGTCGTATTCTGCCAAGTGGAAGAGGTGGGCTATGGTTAGCATGGTTGAACCACGAAATACAGCAGTCAATGCCAGCACAGACTTATCTCTCTCTATACGCTCTAGCCGATAGTCGTGTCTGTGCCCGACTTCACAATTGTCCAGCAATATGGCGCACCGGTGCTGCATAGAGCCAAGGTGGTCAAGACTTGAATGGCAGATTATTTCATTGAGATTTGCTGCGTGATCTTCAAACGGAAGGTTGAGCTCTCACATCGATGTGGCGCAGGCAAAGATGAAGCAGATGTGGTGGTGTCAGCAGACAGCAGGAAATAACTACTGAATATTGAGTGGAGTCAATGTCCTGAAGGATTGCGGTCGTGTTAGCTTCTGGTGGTGGTCATTCCACAAAGCATTGAGTATTTTTTAAAAAGTCAATATTAATAATACGAGTGTTATCGTCGCAAGAAAGTAGAATTATCAACTGTACAAGTATTACAACAATTCCCAGAATTGCACAATCTTGCACACTGCTTGTTTTTTTTTCACTCTATCTTGGCAGCCTCAAAATGACAAACAAACGAAAAATTGACTCACCTTTCACTTGACATAAAGCACGATTCTTTACGAGTTAGAATAATCCGCAAAATAGGATGTCATATGATGGCGTCAATGACCTTGACCGACTTTTAAATATTTGTCTAATGTTCAATTTAAATACAGCAGTGAATGAGTCTTGCTGAGACCTTTCCCTTGCTAAAAGGTAGGGCACTATACGAGTTAGCATAAGCCAGTAAATTTGGTTTAAAAGAACAAAAAGATGACGTCAATGGAAATACAACAAAATAATCGATAATTACTTAAAGCGACATACTGTAACTTTGGAAGCACTGAACCGATTTGAAAGATTCGAACGCATAGAAATCGGATTCCGCGGCACAGCTATTTTAATAGCTGTGCCGCGGAATCCGATTTCTATGGTCGAACGTCATTCAAAGCATCTCATTGAGTCCAATCGACTGATAGTACTCTTGAGTTGTATCAAGCTGGAAATTCAAATCAATTAATAAACCAATAACCATTAATCCAATTTCAAATTTCAATAAACCAATCGCTGGTTCTCGTCGAGACCGATAAATCGATACCATTTGTGTATCCGTACGCGTTGGAATGAAGCAGAAAATTCAAATCCAAACATTTTGCGTTGGGAAGTGGGTTTCTACGATTGAATTGTTCTTGACCTCGACCTACTTTAGGCTGAATGGCTCCCGCTGGTCATAACCTTGACTTATTTATGACGTAGTATACTCCGATTGAATGATTTACTTATGCAACCGTTGCCTGGGAAGAAGAGGCCTGAAGTCTTCCTATGCAGCCCTTCTACCTAAAGCCACCCGGGATGAACATTCTAATGAACAGAAGAGAAGACAGATGATGATGCAATATGTTATATGAAAACCGTTGATTCCAGTTATCTAATCATGTATTGCTCTTAAAAATCTTCTTCACTATATTATTTCCAATAATTGACATTTTACTAAGTTCTTGGCTCCTGCTGGAGCAGCGTCGCTTGTGGCTGTAGAGACCAATGCGGGAGTGACAGTCTCTTCCACAATGCCTTCATCTCAGAAGGAAAACTTAATTTCTACATCATAGAGTCTTCTCGATATTGAAATAGGGTTATTCTAAGATATACGTTTCCAAGACTCGGCAAAATAGAACAAACATTCCATATACTTACAATATACGCATTTCAATGCTCAATTATATTTGGTTAGCTATTTGCAAACTGCAATCTTTTTATTGCCCATTTTTTAATTTGAATAACATTGTTATCTTTTTATCGATCGGTAAACCCAGACCATGGGGCGGGCCAAAGATATATTACAAAAACACAATGGACTGTGATAAAGGGCTTCCCTGAGGAATAACGCCTATAGCTCTTTCGGATCCTTATGTCACCTAACAAACTCTCGAATTTATAAACGTTTTGGTCCACTGCCGAGTCTAAACATGAATATCAGCTCTGGACATGAATATTTCATTGACTTGTCATTCTTTTTGACCAAGTTTGAGTCCTGGGAACGGTCTGACATATTGAGGCTTCCGGCATTCCCACGGAATAAATCAGAAGACCAAATGGCGAACATCGTTGACTTGTTTTTTTTTCGTATGCCGATAAAATTCGGACAGTTCGCACAAATAATTTAGATTAATTATACCTATAAACCAAGTGACACTATTGCACGTTCACATATATACGTAGGTTTATTATGCAACACTCAAGTCCCTAACCAGCCAGCATTGATTTCTGGAGTAAATAAACTTTAACTTGTACTTATATATAGAATATAATTTTATAGTTGGACATTTATTTGTTCTACTTGTTCAGAAGGTCGTAATGTACGAGGTGTACAGTAGATTTGCATAAATATAATAGACGTCTATAAGAGAAAAGTAAATGACTACTTTTATTCCAAAATCTAACGTATAATTTCAGATATTCACGATTAATTCTGCGCGCAATGAAAAGTAATTGGAAAAATTAATTAATTTGAGGAGCTTCCCATATTTCAAATCAATAAAAGATAAAAATTCTGCAACTGTTATACTTTTAGATAATCTCTTCCTCTTTCAGTAGATATCAAAAGCGCGTGCCCAAATTTGACATTTACCATACTGTAGAATTAGAACAAAAAGGTCATGTGCAATACGAAACTATCGAAACTAAATCGTAATTATAAACAAACATTAATATTCATAGTTTCTTTCTATGCGTATTTAGGTAGAAAGTCAACTGGGGTGTGTATGTCTCCCTATAAAGTGTACTACTTCGAAAGTCGAACGTACAGGGTGGTTCATATTAAGTTAGAACGGTATAGCTTTTCTGTTCTTCTATGAATTCAATATGAATCAGGGATTTAAATTTAATCCCATCTATAATTAGAGAAATGTGGGTATGTACTGTATAGAATGTCTGACCAGTATTTATCTCCCAACTCTCTTGACGGATTTGAATGCTTGATGACTAAAAGAATGCTACGCCAATGGGTAACATGGGAAAAATAGCAACGAGATGCAAAATTTCTAATTGAGAAGCCCACAGCAGAAAATACCCTAATAGATAATTTCCATTCGTAGGAATTTGAATTCTGCAGTAGGCGATTGCTGTTTTGAAAATCAATATATGGTATACTTATAGAATACTGAATTTGAATTCTAGAGTAGCTGTTAGCTACAAAGCTAAATCAATATAGTACAGATTAAGAGTCTTAATAACGAAATTGAATCTGAAAACTGTTTCTCTTCAGTATGTTTCTTTAGGTTTGTTTGTTTGATGTTTGCCAGTTTTGTTACGTTGTTACTTTGATGCATGTAAAAATACTCTATGCGCTGCATGGCAAATCAGTATGCTACAGATAAACGAGAATTCATTTATGCACGTTTTTCACTGTCAATTTTCGGGGTCAGACTTTCTTATGATCAATTTGTCAATTCCCTTTACAAACCGCGCTCGCTATAGCCACACACTATACGGGTAATCCTACTACAGTAGCCAGAAAGGGAAGAGAATTAATCTTTTGGAGCTCATAGGTGAATGTCATATTAATTGGGATGACAGGAGTTCATGTGATCAACCTAAGAACTGAGTATTAAAATCAGGAAGAATAACAAGGAACGTATCATCCATAGACAGTATCTAGCATAGAGAAGCGATGGCGATCCATGAAGCGCTGGAGATAAGAGTTGAGAACACATTATTCAACGTCGCATTAACTAATAACGATGCCACCTTTTTATGAATGTCTTCTTAATATAGACAGAGACTAGAATTTCTGCATTTTGGTCCCTTCACCACCAGGAGATTAATAACACACTGATACAGTATTTACAATCCCTTGAACACTAAAATGGTGCATTTTCCCTAATGATTTTAATCATAACTGCCCTAACTGTTTTATATTCTTCGTTGTGTATAATGTTAGTCAGTTTAAAATGCTGTGGACTCATTAAGAATGGATATTGTACCAGAAACCGCAGTGGGAAATCTTTGAAACTATAAATACAGTAGATAACTTTGCGAAGTTTACAAATGAATAAATAATATCTGCATTTGTAAAATTTAGTTCAAATTGTTAACTAAAAAAATCTGGGATAAAAGCATCCACAAAATTCGCCCATTGAGCATTTCTGGATTAATCGATAAACAGGTAAATCCAACACAGTCTACTGAATGTATTTCGGTGAGATGACGAATCTGGAACTGGCACACGTCTCAAACCAAGCTAAATAATGGTGATTATTTGGGAGCACTGATCTGTTTGAGACGAGTTGGTGTGTTTCCACATACGTGACCGGTGCTTCTACGTGCTGCATGTGTTCTTTACACTTAATTAACTTTTCAGCCTTTATCACAGCAGGTGACTAGTGAAGCCAGTGCTACATTTTCCCGAATAATTTGATTACGAAAAAAATCTCCTAAAACATAAAGTTCTCATAGCCAGTGGTTTACCCCACATTAATCGCAAGTATTCTCTGATTTTTTTATATCTACAGTTTTCCATATACCTGATAAATACTCCGGGATATTGGTTACGCGGAACAGTGTTTTATCTTTAGTGATCATCTAAATCTTATGCAAAATTCATTCTTTTATTTCCGGGCTAAATTTCTGATTTATTCAAACTGAAACCGAAACCAACACTTCTTTCGCTCACTTTCGTTTTCTCTCTCACTTTCTCCTTCCATCTCTGTTTCTCTCTCTCTACCCCTTTTTTCTATTTCCCTCTCTTTCTCTCTCTTACACACACACACACACACACACACACACACACACACACACACACTCTCTCTCTCAAAATGAGGAGTCGGAGTAAGAACCAAGTCAGGACACATTATGGCGTTTCCATATTTCATCTCATATAAACCTTTTAAGCACTATGATTCACGCGACTATTTTTTTACCTATGGACAGCAGATAATTTATTTCGCGGTACATTTTGCGAACAAACGCAATTAATAAACCCATGAGAAATTTCTAGCAACCAAACATATCAATGAAAAATGGCGTTTTCATAAAAAACATATATTCTATATCTGCCAAATTTGTATTAATCAATTAAAATCTGGAAATTATCTGTCTTTATAAAATTAAAATAATTAAGTTTTCCTTAATATATCACGCCATTTCCGCCTTGATTTTATATCCAGCCAGCCACAATTTGGCACACTGTTAATTAGAAAACAGGATACTGTCAATCCTGAGAAATCTCCGCATGATGTGGATTTCTGAAAAACGACTGAAAAAAATATCTGAAAGATAAATCGACTCAGAGATTCTAATTAGTCAATTTTTGTCAAACTGGCTGCATTTACTGCAACGTACACATCACGGAGTACTCTGAGGAGGGGGGGAGGACGGAAAACGGGCATTTTGTGTGTGTTCAAGTAGTATGTCGGTCATATTCTAAGTCTACTTTTAGCTACCATATACCAAAAGTTTAATTAGAACAATCAACGAATACTAAAGAATATCAATCATGTATAGTCAGTCCAACTAATGATTTTTGGGCATATAATAGACCATTTATATGAGGGGAGGGGGAGGGGGTAGAGGGGATTCCCCCGGAAGGGAAATCCACGGAATTCCTACGTACTGCAGTCTAATTGGCTGCTATCAATAGAACTATGACATACTCGAGTCTGGTTGGCTCCTATAAATAGTGTGATGTCATGGGAATTCCCAAATCTATTTTTAGTTGAATTAGATACGACTTTTATCCTATTACTCTAGTGTATTTATAAGGGATATAAACTGGTTGGCTCTCCTACTTTACGCAATTTAGCATCCTCTCCAATAAATATATGTAAATAGCATCTCATTCTCAGTATTTGAAACAAATTTAGCCAGGGGAGAATTTAAAAAAAAGAATATTTCAATTGCAGGTTATGGAGTGCAATTTTAGAGAAGTCACTTTTACTGTTCTTCAAATAATTTGATAACTATAATGGCTATAGGAATATAATCACTATAAATGAATTCCCTATCGAAACAGGCACATTTTATTTTATGAAATATTTTTATAACTATTGAAAAAAATATTGTGGTCTATTCCCAGCATTATTGCATGGCCAAGATAATATAGACCGCAGGGCAAAAGGAGCAGAAAATGTACCCAGCATATTACTAAGTAAATGCACAACTGCACAGTTAGTGCTGATTTGCAGCAAGGGTTTCACTATAGTTATCGGTACTTACATGTAATTTGTCAAACCGGCCCGTTACTCAAAACTACACAAATCGCGCGTTTTACTTCCCAATTAACTACAGTACAACATGTATGTGTATACTTATATGAACTGTGTTCTTAATTCGGCATATTTTGTAGCTATAGGCAGCATTATGTGAGATTTGCTTTGCCTATAACTCACCGATAAATGCAGGTAGTTAATATCGCGAAGATGTGGGTTAGATACAGTATGTTCCTGCTTACCTGCGCCTATAACTAGTTAGAGAGAACAAGCATGCTACGTAGAAATAAATAAACTGTATTTGAAAAGCTACCTATACCTATACTGTACAAGTGGGAATCGGTACAGGTAAGTTTGAAAAGTGCGCAGATTAATTTGACACAATAACAGGAGATATGAGATGACACGTATGTTACCTGTCCGTTGAGGTACTTTGATAACTCCACTCGTTTCTTCCATAACACCCGATCTCCCGCTTCCCTCACACAATCAATTGATACTTCTGTCGCTCCATTCCCTGATGTCATCAATCCACGTTCGTCTTGGGTGACATCTACTGTACCTCTACTTCCTTCAACATCACCATGCAACACTGTGTGCATCAAGGTTCCAGGTCTCCGGGACACATGACCGAAGAACCATTGCCGCTTTCGTCTGCGCGCAGTGTCAATTAATGCTTCATATTTTCCCAACACAATTTGCAATCTTTCTTTTACAACATCTGTTATTCCCAGCAGCCTTCTGAAACATCACATTTTGAATGCTTCAATTCTTCTTGCCAGTTGGCTATTATGGGCCCAGGACTCGCAGCCCTACAATGCCATAGAAATGATGAGTGATTTGAGTAGTTTTATCTTCGTCGTTATTCTGAAGGATTTGGAGTTCCTAGTTCATTTCCATCCATGAAGATCGGTGGTTCGGTTGTGTGGTCTTCAGTGTGTACTCGCGTTGTGCTCATCACCATAATTTTCTCAGCACTTATTTCCATGTCATATCCAATCGCTTTTCTGACGCGCTTATACCATATCATTTACGTGAATCCTCAATGATTTTTGTTTGGCAAACAGTAGTTTGCGATTCTTATCGATTGTTGTTTGCGCTCGAATACTATTCTGCCTAATCCCCTATAGCTAACATTGTAGAGCAGCCCCAGTTGAGAATGTGTGTGTTAAGTGTGTGTATATAGCTACTTTTGTGTTAGTGTTCACTTTGCATAGTTGTCACGACCATATTTGCTGACTATATTTAAAGAAAAGTTTTAAGTAATATTTCCCCAAAAGAACCGTTCGTTGTTCATGTAGTTCTCTGCTTGTCGTAAGTCATAAGGACTAAGTTTTTAACAAACCTACACACAGTACGCGCTGTACAGTGCAAGCACTCCCAAAGGGGCAAATGTTTAGTGGACAAATGTGATCATATGTAAATTCTCTGTAGTGCATACCTCTAAGAAACAGCTGTTCTTCATTCACGTAAATAATAATTTTTCGACAAACTTAACAGTTTATCGATTTCTTCGTATTTGTTTACAATCAGAAAAATGGAAATTTCTAACTTCTTAATTTCTGCATTTTTGAAAGCGTTATATGATAAACCAATAATTAACGTTATTTTAGCGAAATACTTGTGCTGTTGTGGCAGTCCTTCATCCGTGTGGATTTTCTGTTTATACGTCGCATATTTATAGTAGTTTTGTTTCTCTGTTCTCACAATTGGCGAATCATCAATCAACGCGATCTACTACATCATCGCGACATCGCTATCATTGATTTTGGACACAGTATTGGAGAGAAGCAATTCGAAACGGTCGATATTCGCGCCGATTTCCAGGCTGAGATCGCTGGCAATGAAATTAAATCCCTGAGAGAAAAATGCAACAATCGTGTGTCATCAACAGAGGACCGTAGTGCGCTGCGAACTCGACCAAAGAACCAATAACCTATTGTTCTGATCTACCTCCTCAAATATGAGACTTCTTCTTCTTCTTTTCTGTTTGCGACCACTGACGTCCACGAAACAGAGGATTTTGTGGGGTTCGTTAAAAATGTTGACATTGGTGGAGTCGAGAAATATGCTTCTCCGTTGGTATTCCCATCGTGGACACTTGAGAAGGAGGAGGTGCTCTGTGTCGTCCATCGTTCCTTCATCGCAGGTCAGTGAATTTAGGGCTGTCCATCGTTTGAATTTGTTGAAGTTGCTTCTTCGTATGTAGCCTCTTGCCGACCTTGTGCTGGTGGATGGTTCAAGCTTCTCTCCTGCATCAATCTTTGACGTCATAAAAGATATTTTTCACTCTCTGAAGCCATTGACGAGTGAGCAGTATTCGCCCGTATAGACTCCTGCCTCCTCCGTCTGGCTGCAGTAACAACGGCCTCCACTTCTAAAAGCGCAAGTTCTTGGATAGGCCTAGGACCCTCTTTTGGCATCTACTGTACGTCAGTTTACTCGTTCCCATCAACGTTGGGATCCATTGGAACTCGATCTCCAGTCCCTCGGCGTTCAGCTTGCTACAGATACACGTTTCAGCATTACATCTTTTCGAGGGCGAACTTGCTATCTGTACGGAATCGGACCCTCCTATCTCTTCTGTATTTCAGTGTGGCCTTGGTGACTTTGAGTCCGACCACGGAGGCGGAACTAGTCTCTGCGCTTTGGCAGACGCGCCCCTTAGGCGCGTCTGCTCAGGACGCCTAGTAAGAAAGGCGACAATCTTCGTGTCACTAAGGCCTCCTTTAGAAATTGAGAAAGCCGCTCCGAGGTATACTTAAGTAACACTTCAATATGCCAAAGAACCACACAACCTTTAACAAGACGCATATCAAGCCAGACCTCTGCATGGCCGAACGACTGGAGAGCACCAGTACAAGAGCGAAAAGCCGCCCTGGTAAAACGTTTAAAGTTATCCCGGGGCATACTGCTATAATTGGCGATGACATTGAAATCGACCATTCGTAATTTTCTATTTCTATGGAGTGTTTCAGCTATTATGGCCCTTTTAATGAACGTTTGACAAAAACCGTTTATTATTAACAACAAATAAAGTATGTATATATACTTGGGAAAGTTACAACAGGAAATATAAAAAAGCAATTACAAATAACCACCACCACTGTCAATGATCCCTTGGCAATGCTCGACCAACTTGTTATACTGCTTGTTCATCATCCCCGGTGTCAACTTCTGAAGCGCGACATCTAGAAAAGCACGAAGAGCATCATCTCGATCATCGAAGGTAATCTCGCTCCGTTACATCTCCAGTTTGGGGAATAGAAAACGGTCCAGAATATTTGTGTCTGGTGAGTAGGGCGCTTGTGGAAGAAGATTAAGCTCCCTTGTTCATAAAATTCCCCTCATAATGAAAAGCTTTACTTTTAAAAAATCGTGAAAATAATTATATTCCAAATTTTATCGACTTAATGCAATTTGAATATAGTCAATATAGGGACAAAACTCGCAGGTGGTGACAATATTTTAGACACTATCTTTGTATCAGACTACATACATCAATGGCGGACCAACCCACCGGGAACAGCGAAATTTCCCGGTTGGCCTCAGTGTAGAAAGAGGCCACATACTTATATAGCAACAAAAATCAATAAAATATATAATATGTCGTTGTACGAATTATCTTATATATATATTTGTCAATCTGTATGTATGCATGTATGTATGTACTGTATGTATGTTTAGGGTTGCCGCCCAGACCGTTGATCCCACGGACCCGAAATTTTGCATGGATGACCCCCTCATCCCTGCGGGTAACATAGGGGAGGGGCGAGGTCGACCTCCGAGGTCGGGGTCGAGGTTAAAGAGGGTAAAAACGGTGTGAAATTCAAGAGTATTTTATAGTAGAAGCCGTAGGAATTTGAATTATGCAGTAGCCGATTGATACAATGCTAAATCAACAAAGTAATGAATTGAATTCTACAGAATAAACGCTTATTGCAATGCTAAATGAATAAGCTACAAAATAAGACTCAATTCCATATTTTGTTGTTTGTCATGTCCATCGATGATAGCAAGTAGCATGAAGTCAAAGAGCGCCATCCCGACACCTGGCCAAGAAACAAAGAAATGGAACGCAAGTTATCCTCGCGGGAAAGAGCGGAATTACATCGCATCCACACTGGACACGGTTTGTTCCTGAAAGCCTACAGGGCAAAGATCGGCCAAAAAGCATGCGGGAACACTCAGCAACAAGACAACACAGTAGCATGATTGTTTTCCACTCGTATAGGGCGCGAGACTTATCAGACAAGAAGCTTTCATTTCCTCCCGGGTAGCGCCGGGTATGGCAGCTAGTCCTATCTATATAATAAGAAATTTGAATTCTATAGTATATTGATTTAGCATCGCAGCAATCTGCATTCTCCTAGTTGATTCATTTCGCATTGCAACCAATAATCGCATATTCTGTAGAATTCAAATTTATCAATCGGCTACTGCAGAATTCAAATTCCGGCAACATATTGATTTAGCATCGCAGCAAAAACATGTTTCTTTAAGGTATTTTCTGATGTGGGCCTCTCAATTAGAAATTTTGCATCTCGTGACTATTTTCCCATGTTACCCATTGGCGTAGCATTTTTTGAGTCGTTAAGCAAGCAAATCCGTCAAAAGTGTTGGGAGATAAATACCGGTCGGACATACATGCATACCCACATTTCTCTAATTATGCTAATACATAGTGCTACATATTGCTAATTATAGATAGGATACAACTTTGTTATCGGAATAGGCGCCCAGAGTGAATTTATTTTGTTTATCCAGTAAAACTTTGTCATCGAAATAAGCTCCCAGTGTGAAATTACCTCGTTTTATCTTGTACAACTTTATTATCGAAAAGGGTGCCATGGGTGAAATTGTCTTGTTTTATCTAGGGCAAAATTTGTTATCAAAATAGGCGCCTGAGTGAAATTGTCTTGTTTTATCTAACGGACTTCCAAGACCCCACAAAATCCCCTAAAGATAAGACCCTTATTATCTGCATCGGCTACCTACAATATATTATCCTCTTGCTAAATGGCTCGATTCAAAGCTCAAACCTTTTTCATCCAACGTCTTTACTATCAATGATGCCTCTTCGATCTCTGCAGATCTCCAGAATACCACTATTTACTATTACGTCACATCCCTCTTCACCAAATGTCCCTTTAGAAGCAACTATCAGCATACTGGTAGACCGTAGCTTTCAAGACGACTGGTTCAATCAACAAATCGGCCTTAAACTGTACAAAGAACAACTTATGAAGCTTCTGAGAGTCGCAGCTAAAGACCAACTTTTTACTCTAGATGACAAACTGTACATACAAAAGGACGGAGTTGCAATGGGAATCCTTTAGGACCACTGCTCGCGAATGTCTTCATGACCGAAGTAGAAAATCGTCTACAAGCCATCAATAGCCTACCACCCATCTACAAACGATATGTCGATGACACCTTCACTATTACTGAGAGCATTCATGCTGCAGAAGCCTTCCTTGAAGTCCTCAATAACGCTCACCCTGATCTGAAGTTCACCATGGAGTTACCCGTTAACAATTTACTTCCCTTCCTTGGAATAAATGTCAGTCAAAGAAATGCCGGTCTACGGACAGAGGTATACAGAAAATGTAACAACACCAGCCTACTTCTTCACTATCAAAGTCATTTCGGTGTCATCCGATTGGAAAACCTTTTAGTGAGTGTAGAAAACTGCGTGTAATTTTTAATAACCTAACATATCCATCTGACCTTATTGACAGGCATATCAAACACTTTCTCAACAATAAATTTACGAACTTACAAGGATTCTAAATCTTCAAAATATGTCCGCAGCCACTTACGCACACTTAGTCTCGATATCAAAAAGAAGATACAATCGATTTTTATTTCTAAGAAAATTAGCTCTAAACTTAAACAGCCAGAAATAAAATCAGCGCTTGTAAATAACTGTATAGTGTTGTCTACTATTTTAAATGTGATCGGTGCGATGCTGATTATGTTGGATATACTAAAAAACATTTATTCCAACGTGCTTCCGAACGCAAATATAGTACTATTATCAAACACAAACAAGATCATCACGGAGAAACCACAACTGGCATTTCTTGCTTTAAAAAACTCAAAACTTGCACTTCTAAGATCGACTTACTGATTTTTGAAATGATCTACATAGGCGCGTTACAGCCATCTCTTAATACTCCGTCCGACTCTATCAAAGTTAAACTTCTCTCCTCATCTGATTCGTTTTTATGAATTGATTTTATTTTACCTGAACTGTACTACTTTTATTTGCGCTATTTATTATCAACTGAATTGCATCACCTTTTACTTAGACAAAGTTTACCTGGTTGAAAATGCTTTTTTGTTCGAAGCGAAACGTTCCAATAAACAATCCCACAATGAAATCCCTATCTCTATTATTTTTTCTAAAATCATTTCGAAAAGAATCTTTTTCAATCTTGTTATAGCCTGTGTTTATTTTTTTATAAAGGGTATATTTGATAAACAAGTATTTTTTCATTCTATCTGAAATTTGCGGTTTTTTGTTGGGTACCCTTGAATAAATATGCACTATTAAAAGTAATGAATAATGTTTTTTGAATGTAGAGATACCAGCATATAACGCATATAGAAAAATATTATTATAATCGATAAAAGCTTAGGCTAATTTAAGAAAATATAATTTTTTTAAACTTCTCTGATAACTGCTGCTTCTTACACGTAATGTATAGCGTAAATTTAGGTTTGAATTATATAACGTCTATACTTTAGTTTGCACCAGTTGAGATACTGTATATATCAGTTACACTAACACACTTCTCTTCTCCACACAGATAGACTACATTGTTACTTTTAGATCTCAGCGTGAAAAACGTATATCTGTCCTTGTTTTAGAGATCAATTAAGTTTTGTTTCTGACTGATGGTATTGTTCTTATGACTTGTGTTTATAAATAGATTCAACTCTGTTTATTCATATACAGTAGTTGGACATTGTATGTACAGTAAAAAACAGACAAAATTCAATCGGAAAAGCTATAGGGAAAATGTGGTCTGTGGAGAAAGAAGGAACAATCAGTTTGTCTATTCAGCGCGTGTCGACTTTGAGCATATTTAACTATACCGAGAATGATGCCACATTAGGATCGATGAGAATAAACTGGAAACCTTTTAAATAATCGCGGCATCGGAATCCAGTATAGAGGGTTAGCATCACGATGTAGGAATATATTATCCATATATGGTGAGGAGTTTTTGTTACCCATGGCTGCTGATAGCACAAACGAATGCTCCTTATTCTATTCATAAATTGCAAATAAATCTTGTTCATGCACAGAAATAGTACATTAATAGACAGTCAGGCATGGTAATATTAACGAATGGCATAATCTACAAAAACGAAAGAGAAAACGATATAAGCAAGCAGGATTTAAACAAAAAAAACGTCGGAAAGATTTTTGCTTTTAAAATTATAATTCGTGCAACGACACATTATATATTTTATTATTTTTTCAGCTATAACAAGCATGGGCCCCTTTCTATAGTACGTGGGGTCCAACAAGAAATGTCCCGTTCGGCCAGTCGGCCATGGCCGTGTAGTATATACTTTTGGAAAATTCTGGCCAGATTTCTAACTGGCCTCAAAAGTCAATCTAAATTAGGGACAATACGATGTAGTCGCAGATTAAAGAGGAAAATTAACCACGCACTGTGTCTAGGTATAAAGAGCGGGAGTTCACTTCATTTTAATCAATAACTGCTTTGTTGTTTCCCAAAGCCAGTTAATGTGCATCTGTACCACGTGACAGTTGGTTTATTTCTTCACTGGTGCTCAGTTGGGATGTGGTTGTGAGATAACTACTGTAAGCAGGCGCCACCATGCCAGACGAGCTTCTACTATGAATGTGGGTTGTGTGGAGCAAGTAGCAAGGCAGGGAGAGGAAGAGAGAGGGAGGAGAGAAAGAGGATGAAGAAAGGTTGACGAAGATTAGAGGCAACGCGTTCTCCACCAGAGCGTACCATAACCATGAGAAAGAATCTTTCAAATCATGAAAGAGAGGTAGCAGCAGGAAACGCGAACACACACAGAGTGAGAGGTAGAACACTATATATATAACTGCAGATAACGGTGGCATAAGTATTATCGAATTTACTGTACTCGTCCTAATACAAACTGAAAACACACCACAGTATTCTGGTTACTATAATCCAGAATTCCTCGAATTCTTCAAAGCACGAATGAAACAAACCTCCAAGTTGTTCCACGACGTGAAGTCGATTATCGCCAACGCCATCACCATCAGGATAGTGGCGCGGGTTCAAATCCCACTGAAGACACTATTTGCAGTATGGGTGATCCGCCTATCCGGAGATGGGAAATAACATGGTTTTAACACCTCGACAGTCCATAAGATTGATGCAAACCCTGCAGATGGACTGTGCATGGTGTCTATATAGTTATATAGCTATAGCATGGAGGTACAATGTCATCTGTCCAGAGCGGTATATCGACCCCGAGTAGGGCGGCAGCCTGAAGTTGATTGAATAAGTGGGTGTCGAATTGTCCACGCTCCTATACTTGGATAGGATAGCTATTATAGCGATGCGGGGAACGAAAAGATGTCTATATATCATGGGAATCAGAGCGACGTGGGAGTGTCACATCAAGCTGCTGTGAATGAATCTTTATTCCGAATGGCTTTCGAGGCGCATAGATAGATCGTCAGATAATACTTCAGATAACGAAAAATGGTATCCAGCCTTTGAATGGATTTGGCGGGCCTGGTCAACCTCATGACATCCCTGTTATATGACAATTAATTCATAGCCTCAAGTAGTGTCTGAAAATAGATCTGACATCGCACTAACATGGACGATCTATGTGCTGCAGAAGGATATTGGTTCCACTATACACATGGAAAACGCTTGTCATATAGGAGTATAGAAATTTCAAGAAAAGTATGTGCTTTCTTCCATTGGGGTACTCGGATGAAACTGAATACGACTTCACTGATTTGATCTTCCCGTTAATGAGGTCATAGCCATTCCTCAAATAAACCTTATCGATATTTCCAGTTGTTTTAATTGACTATACCAGAAAATATTCAATACAAAATGCACCCATGAAATTGTGTAATAAGAGGAAAATATTAATTCTTTCTAGATTTCCAAGCTATGCTCTGTTTTAATAGCCGCTGTCAGGCTGACCTGTGAATTTTATTTTGAGAAAAACTGAAGTTAAACTATCGAATGCGGTGTTCGATCTAGAGTAGTGACTGCGCTACATTTCTAAAATCCTCAAAAGGTATATATATATATATCCCATTTTGTAAGCAATTTGTTGTGATTATAACATTTTACCGGTCTCCATATAGAAATGTAAAGAAAGCAGACACATAAGTTATAAGTAACGGAATATCACCATGCACCTTATCGTCCACGTCGCTTCTGTAAAGTCGCACAACTCTCTTTAGGTGTTACTCATCAGTGTGAGTAGCCTCCCCGTTGTTGGGTGACATTTATTTAGTCTCTGCCGATCAGCTGATGCCTCATTCCTGGATTTAAATGTTACACAGTTTCTCAAGTGCGCCTTGTCTAGACTGACATTTGTTTATTAACTGACTGTTTGAGTTGGTCCCAAGAATGTTCAATAGGATTGCAGTGTCTGGTTGAAGCTCGATGTCCTCGTTTTCCAAACGTTGGGGGTTACGGCTTTCTTCCTGTGTGGCCGAGCGTTTCACCCATGACACCTGCAGCGTGGAAGGAATCTAGAGTAAATTGGCGCAATTTTTCAACTGTCGTCTGCAATAGTGTCGTATTAAAAATGTTGTATATATTTAATATATCGTAATTTAAAAGGTTATATGTTTGTTTCTGTCGTACGCAGCTTTCTGTGATTGTGTCTATTGATGGGAATTTATCACGTATGAAATTCCGTAAAGAAAATGTTCAGACTAAACACAGAGAGAGAGGGAGTGAGAGAGAGAGACAGAGAGAGAGAGCAGAACTGACAGAATGGAATTGTAAAAGTCTTGAGAAAGGCGCAATATTATTTGGATTATTTAAAACAAACTACGACACCGCTATACCGGAAGGCAGGCTTGCACACAATTGAAAAGATGCACATCGATGGAGAGGAAATTGAGACAGTGTCCCGATTGAAGTACCTCGAGACCTACAACATGGACTGCACTGAAGTTATCACCATACGACTTGCCCAAGGTAAAGCAGCCATGATGAATCTGAAGCCAGTGTGGAGAAGCCCATGTCCACCGATTAGCCTCAAAATATAACTCATCGAAACAGTGGTATGTTCGATAATGACATACGGGGCAGAAAGCTGGACGATCAAAACATCCGACATCAACAGAATGCATGCAGTGGAAATGCGGGTGTATAAGGGGCGGAGTCTACTCACCGTACAGTGGAGTGAGAAAAGAACAAACGAGAGCATACTGTCCGAACTGAAAGCAACACACAAGCTCGTCCCGAAGGTCATGCTAGCCAAACTCCACCATTTTGGCCACATCATGAGAGGGGATGAGAGCTCACTCACCAAACTGGCAATCGATGGCATGGACGGAAGGGAGGAGACAAGTAGGACGACAACGCAAGATGTGGTTTGACAACATTCGAGAATGGACTGGAATGAGTTTAGC